>JAZGTI010002446.1:0-36318 GCA_036877585.1 Botia kubotai
GAACGGGGGTGAGTCTCACCACAGATCTGGTTCTTTCTGGCCCAGACGCCACCTTTCAGCAGGGCACGACACACACACACACACACATCTCACAGATCCAGTGAAACGTTCTTTATCCTACACACCATCCTAAGCTCTCTCTCTCTCTGAAAGACGTCTCCTCGCAACCGTCCCCTGCGCCGCAGTATTAGACCTGCCAACCTAGAGGAAGTACATAAGGGGCTCTTTGTTAGGTTATACTGGAGGGACATTGTGTAAAGTACAGTGGCTGCTCGAGATAAAAGGCTTGACTTTCCTCTCATCTGAGCTAAGTTTATCCTCCCTGAGGTCTCTCCTTTCTGCTCGGAAGACAAAGGGATGACTTTAGTTTAAGAAGCGACTACCCATCAGAATGCTTATCATTCTAAGAGTCAAACTGAACAGGGCTAGGAACTGGTCGAATGTGGGCGTGTCATTAGAATACGCATTAAGTGCCTGATAGATAAAATGTCCCTTTCTGAAATACTTTAAAGATTGTGATGTAAAGATCTTTCGAGAGTGAACTGATCTAACGGGTAACTGCTTTGCTCATTGGTTTAAAGCTGCAATTCGTAACTTTTGCCTCTCTACCGCCATCTCTGTTTGAAACATACGATTGCAGGTTTGCTTTTCTTCACGTATGTTGAAGTCAAACGAAGCCCAATGGACATTTCCCAGGAAATCAGACCTGGCAGCTCAAATGATAAATCATTATTATAAGCTTACCGTGGAGAATCAGGGTAAGGTGAGGAGATCGTTTTGAACACTGATCTGTTATGTACTTGCTCGAGAACTGTTTTTTTGTTTATTTCTAACCTAAAAAACACGGATTGCAGCTTTAAGCCAGACAACATCCTTTCAAAATGATCCCTTTAGAAGTCACAGGTAAATTCTTCACAGGATTAGACTCCTGCAAACTGAGTCTTGGCTATCAGGTGGTCTGTGGGGAGCAGCTGGAAGTACAAGTCAGCCAGTTGGTGACTCAGGTAACAGAGTTTACGGTACGACACTGAGCCCTGTAAGGGAAGGATAACTGCAAACAGGATACACATGGTACATTTCCATGGCAACAAACGTTGGCAATGAGAAAACCTGCATTTCTACGGGTCACACAGAGTTGGCAACCGCCCTGCTCAGTGAACGACCGCCATTGATCTGTTTTTATATACATATTTTCATGTATCTCCATATTTAAATGGACATCGAATACCGTACTTCTGACGAGCACCAAATAACGTCTATTCACAATATAAGGAAACACATTACACAGTATTAACAAGGTCCCGACAAAATGTCATTGTGAAAAAAAAATATCACAAAGAAAGTGAATTGCTGAAGGAAAATATAAATAAACTGCAGCCAAAATGAAGTATTATGGTAATGGTTTCATGTCAACGCTCTTGAGAACACAAACCTAATCCGACAGACCTTGCGTGTTTTTCAGCCACTGGTTAGAGAGATATTGGCCATAAGTGTGTCTGTGTTGCCAGGGCCTCCAACTGGAACCCCAAACGGGCATTAACTGTCACTCTGAGCGTGTGTGGAACAGCGCCTATCACCAGAGAGACCCTGGCACACACCAGGGCATGAGACACTGAGGCAGGCAGAGAGGGCATTGGGCAACCGGCCAGGCACACAGAGGGCTGCTGGGAGGCAAAGCACCACTGCCACCGCCAACAAAATCTTGCCAAAACAACACACCCCAAACAAAACCTTTTAACAGCCAAATAAAAGGTTATTCTGCAGCTATATTTCCTTAAACCATTTGAACCAAACACACATTTCTAGAGGCAAAAACAACAAACCTTGGTGCACCTTGCAACCTTTCCCAACACCCCAAATTGTTCTCATAGTGATAAAAGGACAATTACACAATTACAAGAGGGACAGTCTACTCAAAAACGAAAGTTCTTCCATCGTTTACTCACCCCCGTCATTCCAACTCTGTATGGTTTTCTTTGGAGGAAGACAACAGAAGATATTTTGAAGTTCGTTGGTAACCAAACAACAGTGGCACCCATTGATTTCCATTGTATGGACTGAAACCGCTGACATTTTTTAATATCTTGTGTTGTGTTCAACAGAAGAAAAAGGCTCATGTAGGTTTGGAGTGACATGTGAGTAAATGATGGAAAATTGTACATTTTTCTTTGCTTTAATATTTTCTTGTGACTATTCAGAGCAGAAAGACAGAGCGCTCATTGTCTTCCTGCTGGCTTACGAGGTCTGTCTTTGCTATAAACAGCTTTAGATCAAGCTGAGGAACCGCCTGACAACTCCGGTCATGTCTATCATTAGATAAAGTAGACCAAGGTGTTCAAAATGTCAGCTGGTGTAATCTCATCCACAGGCCTAAGAGCTAATTGTTTAACTGTCTCAAGAAAAGCTTTTGACGCAAAGGCCAAACACGAAACGGCGGCGTTTGAGAGGAATAAATCTGGCGTTACAAAGCTTCGGTCCAGACGGTCAAGCGCGTGGCTGTGGATCTGGCTGGCTCAACAGCATGTGCAGGCACATTAATGCGTTTGCTGAATGGAAAGGTCACTGGTTCACAACAGAGTAGAATTGGAAAGGTATTTAATCCACCAGTAAAAGAGGACGGAATGTTACCAAATGGAGGAAAACGGAACATCCGAGACAAGGAGAATAGCGCGGAAAACGCACAGGTTTCAAATGTGCTGCAAGTTCAAGTATGAAAATAACTCTGAAGACTGAGTGCCAAAATTCACCGGCAGATTGTGGATTCCCCATTAAGGAGAAACTCATTAGTAAAGAGACACAAATGAGAGGATGACCTTTGCCCCTCTGTGACTGGACGTTCAAGTAAAATTGCTACTGATCTAAGTAAGATAAATGTTGCAGTTTAACAATTCTAAGAAATTAACAAAACAATGAACCAAACGAACCGTAACATTCCACAATGTTGCCTTTATGTATCTAGAACTTCAGGAAAAGCACAAACACATCAAGCAAAACAAAATCACTGTTTATTTAAAAAAATGGCTTCATAAATAATTTATATTTGATATACTTCAAATGTTCATGATTATAAAATAAACACAGCGACATCACAAATGAAAAACATAAACACCATAACCGACTTCATTTCAAAAACCTGAACAGGGGCGCTTCCCTAAATAGGCCAGCAACAAGTAGATTCAATATGAGTAAATTTAAATAAACTAATGTTCAGTGGTCTACCTGTACATACAATAGTAATATTTGCTCTAACAGTAAAAAAAAATCTTGCGGCCCTTATTGCTTAACGATGGGATACAGATACATGAACATGGGCTACATTAACCAAAAGCTACATTGAGTACAGATCTTATACAAGCTCTCTTAATGATTTATATAATGCTAATATAAGGATATTAGAGTGCCATTATGTTAAACATATTACATAAATATGTTATATAAGACAAGTAATGGAATCAATCAAACAGCCTCGGCATTGTACCTTTCCATCAGTGACGATAAAACAACAACCTCACATTATTAGATTACCAACAAAACGGTCATTAAAATGTCTTGTAATTAAAATGTAAATAAAAAAAGCAACAGCATCAGTAATTGGTCAGATACACTCACAAGCACAGAAGTCACCCAGTAGTATTTTTACAGGTAATTATTTGACCCCATACCTATAAAATCACAAAATACAAAAAAAAACATGTAAAAACGTTTAAAATAACTGCATGCGTGAATTCGTGATTTTCACAAAACAAGTTCGAGTAGTCTGTTGTTGGAGCTAATGTCCCAGCTTTAAAACGCCGTAACACAAAATAAGCAGTGATGCTACAACAATAAAGAGAAACAAATGAAGGGACGACCTTTGCCCCCTCTGTGACAGGACGTTCAAGTAAAACTGCTTCTCTATTGGAGTGTTTTGCGAGATTAAAAAATAAAACATCAAGTAGCTACTCTTCAGTTTTCAAAATCAAACTAATCCAGATTATTAGTCCATTTTGTGCACAATTCAGAATGAATGAATGAATGAATAAAAACCACTATTGCACATCGAATCATTTAGTGCATGTGTACAATATTGTTTTTTAACTACAGACCAGAGGGGTTCATCAAAATGAATGTGTTTAATATGAACATACTTGAGCTCAAATTTGCTTAGGTTTCATTCCCGTGAATTCAGGTCATTGCAAAAGAAAACCTGACGTAGGACCACAACAGTCGTGGAAGTACAATGTTATTATATTAGAAATGCACGTTTACAGGCACTTCCAACAATTGGTGACTTGCTTCATTCAAAATGCATATAAAGTTATAAAGCCAATTTAATGAGACGGCTTCTGATTGGTCTATGTCCTCATTTACCTCGTTTAAAATCAGGGCGAAAATAATCTAAATGATGCTTCATGCTTCCCGTTCTAGTGAAACGTTTTTACACAGTAGTAAAGCAAACTGAAGTGAATTTAGATTCTATAATGTTATCTAAAAGTACTTCTTGGAAATCAAAAACAATACTATTTTATACATGAAACTTCAATTATTATTATTATTATAACTATTATTATTATTATTATTGGTTTAACAGCTCCCTCAAACACAAAAATCCAGATTTTAAATGTGTGACTTCAATATGGTGATATAAAAATAAACGAGTAATAAAATTAAGACACAAATAAGTTAAACATCTGTGGATTTCAAAAGGCACAAAAACATGAATTATACAACACAAAAGATAAAAGATCAAACGCAGCTGTAGTAGTCAAACTGTCAGTAGAGGCATTAATAGCAGTGTTTGGTGAGGTTTGCATACTTGTGTGTATGGTTGTGAAAGTTACTGTAAACCATTTTGCTGTTTGTTATCGTGTGTGTGTGTGTGTGTGTGTGTGTGTGTGTGAGAGTGTGCGTGTGTGTGTGTGTGTGTGTGTGTGAGAGAGTGTGTGTGTGTGAGAGTGTGTGTGTGAGAGTGTGTGTGTGTGTGTGTCTTTCACTCACGCCAGAGGTCACGCCTCACCTCCAGAGCCATCAACCATCACTGCCACAAAACCAGACAACAGTCTCCGCCCACTCTGCTTCTCTCTCATGACAACCGCTCACGTGACCCAGACCTGGGGGAGCAGGCTGGGCCGAGATCGAAACAAATAAGGGTTACCGTGGAGACAACGAAGCCTCAGAATCAACAATCGCAATCCCGTTTCATTCGTGAATGCAAACTTTGACCCGAGGAAAACCGAAACATCTACCCATCTGACATGACACTGATTGTATTTAGCTGTAGTGAGATTCATTGATCAATAGTCTGTTTTTAATAAAGAACCTGAAGGAGCTCCATTAGAGGGACTGAGTCGTGGTGGGGAAGATTTTGCTGAGAACGAGAGGAGAAAAGAGGAGGGTGGCTTTCTCCACTGGATTGATGTGTGTGTGCGAGTGTGTGTGTGTGTGTATCTGTCTGTCTACACATGAGATCGTGAGGTCAGGTTGAACGTCAGAGGCTGTCTGCTCCTGAACGGCAGGAACCAAAGGATCTTCCAGCGAGTGCCAAACACCTCAGCCATCGCCTGCTGCCACGACCGCCGCGGACCGCTGGGGGAGCAGAATAAATTACATTATACACCATCGGTTAATGTGAAATTATCATCACTAAACTAATCGCAAGACTCTATAGCTTAAAGTATAAGCTACAGAGAAAGGCTATGAGCGTTAGTCTTAATGAGGTGGTAGATTACTTTTCACCATTACTAAACTGCAGTGGCGGTCCGTGAGGGAGTGTTCTAGGGAAGCTGCTGTGTAAATTAATATTAATCAAAAGCGTTAAACATCTACTCACTTATTTCAAAAGGTGCCTTTTCATCATGGCAAATTTATATAATAGCTTTCCATACGCGTGTGAGGAGATCCTTCAGTAATTTGGACTCGATTAACATTTTTGTCTAAAAGTGACATGAATTATTCATTATTTCATCATTTTGTCTCTCCACCTGTTAGCCACAAGCAGGCTTGATTATGCACCGAAAAGAAACCGAAATCTGGTTAAAATTAAAAACTTACCTCTAATAATGATTGGTTAATAACAAAAAATTAGGCTAATTTAATTTCTTCTCCCTTATTAAATGAAGCCGCTCATTTGCATATCCATTCTGACTGGTTCGTTCACGCACTACATGATCATTTACATATTCAGCCTCCTCTGGCATTCCTGACATCATTTTTCACAAATGAATTTAATCTTCAAATAAAAACATCTCATGATATGCGTGTCGGAGTTGTTTTAGTCAAAACAGATTAAATCAACAATAATCCGTTTAAAGCTGCAATCCTTAACTTTTGCCTCTCTCGTCTTTGTTCACAGTCGAACATTTCCTATGAAATTCGCCCCGACAGCTCAAATGATAAATCATTATTACACAGCTCAGAATCAGGGTGAGGTAGAGAGATCGTGTTGAACGCTGATCTGTCATGTACTTACACAACAACCAATTTTGGTTTATTATTTTACGTTACGGATTGCAGCTTTAAGATTGTTAACGTGTATTTAACGCACGTTTTTCAAAAGACTCTCTGGTCTTCTACACAGCACCGTAAGATGCAGGAAGTTCAGATACTCACACGTCCTCCATTAAGTGGGACATCTTCTCTATGGTCGTCGTGTCCTGTTGTGGAAAACATGAAAGATGTTGCCTGATATCACCAATGAAGTGTAAACGTGATTTCTGATGAATGTAATGAACAATACAGCAATGATTCATGAAATGATTTATGACATCCAGCCAGTGGATGCGCGGGGGTGAGCTGGATCGCTTTTTGATCTTTCCCACGCTGGGAGTGAAAACCGCTACAGCACACAGGGAGACAAAAGAGAGACAGTGAAGCTGACAACAGCAAGACTCCCTTGGTGCCCTCCTCACCTTGCCAAGTTGGCACGGGGGCAAAAGGGCATCTGCCTGCGGACAATGGGCCCGCGTGCATAGGGATGCTAAAATCCCCCCTGCCTGCCAGGTGAAGAGACGCGGCAAACGGACAAAAAAAAAATATGTAAATAAGGGAGGATTAACGGAGGCGAGACGGAAGGGACTGTTTGTGTTAAAGTGGTGGAAGTGTGTTTGACGTGAGGTTTCTCAAACAATCTGTGCTCTGCGTATGTTCCAGTAGACAAATATATATAAACAAGGACGTCATCCCAGAAGTTACCAGATATGCAACTAAATGTGACTTGAGTTGTTAAGGTTGAATAACAAAGTCAGATTCAGGTTCTGAACTGCTACTGAACACACTGTTGGATCCATGTGTTAGCAATGAAGTCAGATTCAGGTTCTGAACTGCTACTGAACACACTCTTGGCTTGGTGTGTTAGCAATGAAGTCAGATTCAGGTTCTGAACTGCTACTGAACACACTCTTGGCCCCATGTGTCAGCAATGAAGTCAGATTCAGGTTCTGAACTGCTACTGAACACACTCTTGGCCTCATGTGTCAGCAAATAAGTCAGATTCAGGTTCTGAACTGCTACAGAACACACTCTTGGCCTCATGTGTCAGCAATGAAGTCAGATTCAGGTTCTGAACTTCTTCAGAACACACCCTTGGCTCCGTATGTTAGAAATGAAGTCAGATTCAGGTTCTGAACTGCTACTGAACACACTCTTGGCCCCATGTGTTAGCAATGAAGTCAGATTCAGGTTCTGAACTGCTACTGAACACATCCTTGGCATGGTATGTTAGAAATTAAGGCAGATTCAGGTTCTGAACTGCTTCAGAACACATCCTTGGCTTGGTATGTTAGAAATGAAGTCAGATTCAGGTTCTGAACTGCTACTGAACACACTCTTGGTTCGGTGTGTCAGCAATGAATTTAGATTCAGGTTCTGAACTGCTACTGAACACACTGTTGGACCCATGTGTTAGCAATGAAGTCAGATTCAGGTTCTGAACTGCTACTGAACACACTGTTGGACCCATGTGTTAGCAATGAAGTCAGATTCAGGTTCTGAACTGCTACAGAACACACTCTTGGCCTCATGTGTCAGCAATGAAGTCAGATTCAGGTTCTGAACTGCTACTGAACACACTTTTGGCCCCGTGCGGTCAGTGCCGTGCCAATTCGGCCTGGCTGTGATTCAGGCTGAACTCAGCTGGCCTCAAAGAGGATGTGTGAGGAAAGGGTCTTAGCAGGGATGAGTGGTTTAGTCTGCTAGTTCAATTGCTATGACTGGCACAGAGCGATGGGCTAACCACCCTGTCAGCCGCTAAATCTTGTAGCACATCACAACATGGGATAGTAAGTGAGGGGGCAGATTGTGCGCAGAAGCGCCAGTACGTTTTCCAACCTTTGGATAAGTAGAGGGTTTAAGGACAGTACAGGACACGAGATAAGACAGCTTAACGTCGACTCTTAGAAACACAAGATAGATTAGTGCTGTCAAAGGAAGTCTCCTGCAGGAATAAGTTAGCCTCAACGCTCAGCTAATAGAAGTATAACACGATTACATTTACTGAAGACACAGCATGCTGGGTTGTTTCTTATCAAAAGAGCCTTAAAAGGCACACACAAAAAACAAAGCAAATACAAATTGTTATCTTGATGGTTAAACAAATGAAAAGAGGCGAAGGCTGGGTTATATGACCACGTTTTGTTAGAAGTAACTGGTTTAGACTCGGCTATTCCTCTGTATATCTGGAGCAATTAAAAGGAAAAGAATTAATTGCTACTGCTTGTAATGGGAACGGTCATCAATCCAATGGCAGTACATTGAGACTCGGATTAACATTTAATAAAACACCCAAAAGTGTCAATGGATAAAAATGGCCAATTTTGTTGAAAAAAAGTTACATTTCAGTTAAATCACAGCAACCGCCATGTTAACGTAATATGAAATATGATATATACTGTATATATGAATATATTTTACCACAGCCAATCTTGATACTTTGAAAATCATCGCTCACGTTCTAACTGACATTTGTGTGCATTTTATTAAGCGTTAAAGTAAGTCACAACATTGTATTAAATTCATCCGACAGGACATTCATTAAACGACGTAAAGATAAGTAAATGACAGAATTTTCTTTTTTCTGACTGACCAATCCCTTGCATTTCTTTTTCAAAGGGCAGCACTTAGTTCCTGATTTTAAATAGATCACTAATCCTCTTTACTGTGGTTATCACATGAAGTCACCAATTAAGAGATTAAAGTCAAATGTGATTATCACACTTCCCCCAATCAGCTAGTTCTGACAGCCAAACAGAACAGCGTGGTTACAAGTGTGACTTCAGTTTACTTTCCTGGTTTACCCATTTTAACAAACAGGTCTGTTAAACACTTATGTCTGAACTAGCTGGAAAAGGTGTAAAATAGTAACCACAATTTTACTACAAAACAATAAAAATCAGCGGCTACTATAATTAAGACATGGTAACCACAGATTAACCATGGTTTTGCTACATAACCCATAGTTTTAACAATGGCATTTTAACAATGGCATCATTAGTAGGCTGGTTATACAAATGAACACCGAATCAATCCACCAACGAAACATTAAAAACAATCTTCCAGTGAATGCTTCACTTTTACTAAAAGGAAACCATGGTTGGTTTTTATAATGACTGGTTAGAGAGAAACATAAATGCCTAATAGTGGTTTACAACTGGACAATAAAAAACGGATACATAGTTATAAATACATACATAACATAATACAACATAAATACATAACCGAGAGAGAGAGAGAGAGAGAGAGAGAGATACTTACAGCAAGTATTCCTTTGACCTGTGAGTAGAAAAGGCTGCTCATCCCTCCAAACATAATCAGGCCCATGAAACAGGACCCACGTAAAAGAGCTAATTCATGACGTACTGCAAACTCCTCCTGAGGGAAAGTGAAACTGTCACACACGTGTGATGTAAACACTCAGATCCGAAGCACACAACATCTCATTTATGGCAGCTATGTGTAGTGTTTGTTTCTTTTGCTGCAGGCTTTTCTGTGACTGTTACACCAAACACATAAGAACACACACAGAAATTCACAATATTTTACTTGCTGTGGGAAAGTTAGTGCTTCCAGACGATAACGACACTATCTCTCCCGCACAGCCGCTTCGGTATGCATTTAAATCATGCCTGGCGTCGCAACAACGCCCGTTTACTCGCAAACAATGCGCCACAGAATAAACGAAAATAAAATTGAGCATTATGGGCTTTTACTTGTCATGAAGGCTCAGCTGGTCTAGCGTTACGGTGAAAGAACTGCGTTCACGTTGAAATGATGCTCGTGTGAATTTAAACGTTTAGTCAGAAACTATAACGCTATTCAGATTCAGGCTAGCGGTAAAGTATGCGAGTCCAGGGGCCACAGCAAGTGCACGAACAATTTCTATACGTTTTCTGATGTGAATGCTATGAATAGTGCTATTTATTTGAGCACACTGTTTGCGTTATTTTAGCGGCCAGTTTACTGAAGGAATTATGCAAATTGCATAATGGCCCCGACGCACTCTCCAAATCGGAGCTAGAGCAAATTCCCGAACTTGATGGTCCGTTCCAGGTTGTGGAAGATGGATCAGATATAAATCTGGATATATGACCGGTTATAATGCCCAGTCATGTGATCATCTTCCACGACCAATAGAAAACAGACATCTTTTAAATGACATTCACTGAGTGTTTACAGTTAAATGTGAACAGTTTGTTTTGGGCGATACAGCAATCAAACTAAGCGCTGATCGTCATGTACAAAAGCACCTGGAGTTCAGTTCAGTTTCTCTCCCTCACAGTAGCAGCGTTCAATACTCAGCAGAAATGCTAATGCTACCTGAAGATCCTTATAATGTCAGCTAAGAGGTGCAAATCCAGTGCTAATCATCTTCCTTCACTAAGAAGATTCAGCTAAACCACAGAATAACGTTTAGCAGCTATATTAAGAAAGGCATACTACAATACTACATGTACTACACAGTGCAAAGAAGATATTTTGAAAAATGTCTCTGTGGTTTTGGGCCCATACAATGAAAGTCAATGGGTGCCACTGTTGTTTGCTTACCAACATAATATCAAAATATAAAATATTATATTATATAATATATAAAATATGCCTCTGTGTATATATAACTCATACCAGGTTGGAATGACATGAGTCAAAAAGTGAGTAAATGATGGAAGAGTTTTCAGGTGAACATTCCCTTTAAATACAGTCACATTCTGTCACGCAGCACCTTTTGCAGAGGAAAAGTGATTTCATCACTTCAATGTGGGATTTTATGTGGTGTTCCACCATGTTATTGGCCATATGTATTGTGTTTGCTTCAGGCAACGTGCACTCTGAATTCTGAAGGAAATCCAGAGGCTCCGCCCACATCGCAAAGCGTCTAGTGGCAGCTCCAGTGGTGCAGCTTTTCATTAAAATCGTCATTAACTGATTTAAACCTATAAAACTTAGTGACTTAAAGCACTTGGGACAGTAAAAAGGGGGTGTGTGTAAATGTGTGCAGGCCTCACCCGGTCCACCAAGGACAGCGGCTGGAAGTAGTAGTACTGGCAGAAGTCCAACACTAGAGTGTAAAGACTTAAAACCTGAGTGTAAAAACACAGCTGCAGAAAGAGCCAGTGGTTATCCTCCCCAACACAGTTATTAATCCTGCACAGAGAGCCAGAGGGAGGGAGACAGAGAGAGAGACACATATGGAAAATGTTTTCAATAAGCTACAATGTGCACTGCAAAATAAAGCAGCTATTTGAAGGGCTAAACTAACAGCAATAGCAACTAATAAGTTAAGCAAGAATGACTGATAAACAACATTCTTTTTTAATCGAAAACAACGGAACATAAAAAAAAACAAAAGGCATTTTTATCTTTGGGTGAACTGTCCCTTTAAAGACAACGCACACCAACGGAAAACAAGCGAGAGTACGACGGTTAAAAGGGGCCAAAACAGAGAGAGCGGAGCAAGCCAGGTTGAACCGTTATTCAAATGAAGAAAGAAAGCGATATGGCACATTTTTTTCCTCTTCTTCTCTCTGCCATTACAGGCGATGACAGGGAGTCACGATTTGCTGAGTCCAGACAGACAGCGGCCTTCTTCAGCTGAGCTGTAGGGCGGGACTTAACGCAGGCCCCTCCGGTCACTCGATACGGCCTCTCCCTCTGCATTACCCCTCTACAGAGACCTCATTAAACTTCCTCCATACTAAACCCAGCAGGAATGTCATGCTGTCTGGAGTACAGGGTCTTTTAAGGTTATACTGTGACCTCAGGTCAACAGACCATGTTTCACGTTGTATCCCAAAACATCATAAAGCTCTCAGCGCGTCTCAGATAGACGTCAAACATCGCAAAACTGTGTCGTTTCGTTAACAGTTAAAGGAATAGTTCCCCCCAAAATAAAAAATGCATCCAGTTCTACCATCATTTACTCACCCTTGTGTCATTCCAAACCTGCCTGACTCTTTTTTTTTTTGCTTCTGAGGAACACAAAAGAAGATATTTTTAAGTACATTGGTGACCAAACAACTGTGGCACCCATTGACTTCCATTGTATGAACCCAAAACCACAGTAGTTGTCAAAATATCTTGTTTTGTGTTTTACAGAAGAAACAGAAAAAGAAAGTCATATAGGTTTTGGAATGACGTAGGTGAGTAAATGATTTAATTTTTGATTTTATTTTCCCTTTAATAACTGTTTTTTATTCGCCAGATGCTCAAAGTTAAACAACACAGTTAAACAACACAGTTAAACAACACAGTTAAACAACACAGTTAATGGCAGTGACACTGGTGTGTGATTTACCAGGGACAGTGGTGGTCCATGCGACGCACGCAGTGGCCGCAGCGGCTGCAGTGGTGCGACCTCTTAGGCCTCATCATGTTGCATTTATTGCAGAGCTCCCAATTGTCTCTATCTGAAGCAACAAGACATGAACACACAATCGTAAGAACCGACAACGAAACTCAAGGTGCTGAAAGCTTTTGAAAGGAACTATATGCCCTCCATGTTAAAAGGTCTTTATCGCCATCTAGTGGAGTGGTGACGTGAAGTGCAGGTAAATATAGGTATTAATATATATAATATAATATACCTTCAGATTAGAGGTAACTCATTCAGCTACCCCAACACTTCTAGCTTGGAGAAAGTGTTCTGTTCTGTTACAGAAGCCCAAAATAATTGCTTACTAATCTATTTACATTTGATGCTTTTGGCACAGTTACTGTATATCATTACAAGAACCAAGCACAATATTGTGTACTAAAAAACACACACCCTTACAGTCCAATGGTCACCTTGTATTAATGTTATTAGCTTATGAAAACATGTAATATAATCATATTATAATACCGTTTAATTAACTAAACAGCAGTAATAAAAGTTGTAAACGAATAGAACAGGACAGTGCCGTTGCACAGATTGTTGAGCTACACTGCCCTCTTCTGGATGTTTAGAGGAACTTTAGAAAAGCCATTCAATAAGTGAGCATCTGCTCTCTGGCAACCACTATACACCCATTTGAGTGACATATGAGCACATAATTATGCCAAGTACACATAACTCATCCGTACAATCTACAACTTCCATTTGTATCTATTATATGGTTGTGTGGGAACTCGGCTTTAACAATTAGCATTATGTTTATATTAAATATGACTATTGCATCCGTTTAGCTTGAGGGTGCGGAGTTCCAGCAAGACATTTACATCTGATTTATTCATTATTCAAAGCGGCGAGACGACAAGTCTACACAGCTACATTTACAAGCAGGAATAGTTCTAAATCTGGGACAGACTGAAAGGAGGATGAGGAAAGATTCTTTTTACACAATATTAAACAAGGATAAATACTGGAACA
Source organism: Botia kubotai (assembly GCA_036877585.1). NCBI lineage: Eukaryota > Metazoa > Chordata > Actinopteri > Cypriniformes > Botiidae > Botia > Botia kubotai. The sequence continues at coordinate 13,814 of JAZGTI010002446.1, forward strand.
TTAGAGATTAGTCGTGTGTAAGCGGAACAGGTGTGTTTTCGGTTGTTTATTAATAGACTTCAAACTGTGTTTAAAGAATAAAATGCAACGTGCATTTGTGTGTTCAGAAAATGTGCTGCTCAGAAACAGCACCAAGAGTTGTTTTCAAAGACATTATTTAAAGAATCAGCTGTCAGAATCGGTTTTCTGCTTGCCTGCAAGTGGAATTTTGGGATCCTGAGCAAGTTTTCCGGGGTCTGCAGTGGAAGCCCTGAGCAATGCACAGACACATAACACCGATGCTAGATAGTAACCTGAGGAGAGGAAAAAGAACAGTATGATCTGAACAACCGAGATTACACATCTGCAGTCCATACTGACTCCATGCAAACCGTTTTATATGCATCAGTATTAGATTATATAAATTTAACAAATACTATCATTTGAACTTGCACTGTTCAGCATTCCAAATGTAAACAATCATGTCATCACAGTATTTGCATAAGAAATTGCCAATGGCCTTGCATCTGTTTGCATATTCACTCTTGATTGGTCTAGTCTTTCTCGCATATATTTAAATATTTACAGCCACCTTTGCACAGCAATGACTGTGCATTGATTTTCACGCACAACAGACAGGAAACGAGACACGCGCTAAGGGTCATGACAACGACCCGAATGAACGTTTTTGTATCGCTAGTTATTAATATGGTTCAAAGAGCACCTGGTTTGTAATTAACTTGAGGTGGGGAAGTGTAAATAAACCTGTTCTACAAAACCTGTCTTGCAACCTGTTACCACATTATCTACAAACCACACTGTCTCAATGTACTGCGGTAATCTAGCAGTTAGTCAGGTGTGAACTCATTTGATGCCTCGTACCGCACAAACCAGATTGTAGACTAACGAGGTTTCAGTGAAACTACTCTGAACTCTCACTGCTGATCACAACAGGTGATAGTACTGTGATAGGAGCTGTTAACAGAAGAACACAGTATTTATGTCTGGAACTTACTGAACACTAAGGCAGCAGGTATATGTCCCTCTGCGAAGTGTGGCAACAACACCAGCTTGGGAATGAGGAGGGTGTTGTAGAACCAGACAAACAGCACCATGCTAATGCAGAACCAGCCCATGGGGTCCACCACAAAATGCAGCCGCAGCTTCATCTTTCCCGATAGTGTGCGTGCCCGTATAACCGAAGCAGCTCCTGATCACAAGACAGACTGCAGATTTCAGATCGGCTGTAGCCAAAAGTACCATTTAATATGGAACATATTGATTTTATTTGAGGCCAAAGCAGGATATGAAAAATGAACCAGCTGGTCTTCACTACTTGTCTAGACCATTCACACCAACAGTCAGAGGACACTCTTAAAGGGATAGTTCACCCCAAAATGAAATTCTTTCATCCTTTACTTACCCCTCCATGCCATTCCAAACCGGTAGCAATTTTGTGCTTTTGAGGTACACAAAAGAAAATATTTTGAAGTATGTTGGTAACCACATAACAGTGGCAGCCATTGCGATCAACTGTATGGACAAAAAAATCCACTGAGGTTTTAAGGTTTAGAATGACATGAGGAAAAGTAACATTTTCATTTTTGAGTGAACTATCCTTTTAACATTTTGCACCTTACAAAACCACCATTGTTTGCATATATATATATATACATATATATATATATATATATATGCATATCATTTTATTATATATATATATAAAGACATTACATTAAATGGAAGAGATACATTTTACTTATTGTATCATGTGACTTGTTTTAATATGACTTCTGCTGACTAGACTGCAGTACCAATCAAACGTGAGAAATCGCAGGTGAAGAAACCAAAGTAGATGAAGGGACCTTTAAATCAGCAAGTGCTGTACCTCTTGAATGGCCTCAGTCCACAAAAAGCATCAGGGACAAAGTGCTCTCTGCCATGACAACCTGAAAAAAACACAAAACAGAAAGTCGATCGTCTAATACGAATGGAAACCAGTCCTACACAATAGCAAACAGCCTATTTCACCCATTATATGTAATTATTGTTAGGACAAGAAGTTTGGAGAGCTGCAGAAAAAGCTACTGTGAATGGTCTGAACGGCAATTACAACAGCAGCTGATCCGCACATTTAATGCATACTGCCAAAATGACACGTACCTATCAAGTAACATGTCAGGTTTGTCCAGGTTTTTAAAAGATACAATACTATGAAGCCACGTGAGAGACACCTAGTGGACCGCGCTGGTTTTGTTCATGTACACGCCCGTGCAGATCTTGCGAAATATTGAAGCGTTTTTAAATGCATAACATCGCTGCTTAATTGCTACATAAATTCACACCACATGGCAACGTTGTTGAATCACAACACTGTTGCGAGTCCCCTCTAAAACACGCATGTGTTGACATACACACAATTGTCTTAATCTTGTCCTAACAGTCACAGTACAAAAACAAATCAGTGTATTTCATAAACACATCTGGCTAATTACAATAACTCGCGTACATTTATTGCGGCATCCCTGTACGTTTTATTTTTAACGCTCATGTATTGAATTGAAGTTGTAAACACGCACTGGCTCAGAGATGCCCATGAGGATGATACCCAAACCCACCTGATAAATCAGAACATGCGAAACACACAAGGTGTGAAAATCAATGTTAGGCCGAATCACCCGGTTTAAATTAAATTTACCCAATGTCCTTATGCGGTGAGCTGAGTTAGACGTTCACGGTTTGGCGTCCGTTTCCAAAGATTGAAAGATATCAGCTCTTCCTGGACTGGGATTGTACGGAAGCCGCGAGGGGTGTTAAAATGACACGATCACACCACACACGAGTGCGGTCAAGATATGTGAAAACCTACTAGTTAAAAAAAACCGTCTTTCATTCACACACTCATGCTTGTTTTGTAATTTTAGTGAGGATTTCCTGATTTCAATCATTTCCCTTTTCCTTATTTCTTTTCCTTTTTTCTTATGTCTCAACAGTTCAAAAAGTATTTTCTGTAAAGCTGTTTTGCAAAAAGACACAAAATTGTAAAAAGCAAAAAAATGAAAAGAGATCAATTTCATTTCATTTAATTGTTTTTATATGATCTAATGATAGTTTCAATCATACCATCTATCTATCTATCTATCTATCTATCTATCTATCTATCTATCTATCTATCTATCTGTCTGTCTGTCTGTGTTAAATATATATATTATTGTATGTAGAAAGCTCATTGAGTTCAGGAACTTTGATTTTGAAATGTTTCTTGATGCGAGTACTAGATTCACACACGGTTACCAACGAAGAAAATGTATCCAGTTTGGGTGTTCAAAAAGTAGTTGCGTTGTTACTGATGTTGAAATTGACTATAAACCTCTTGGGAAAAGTAGGAGTGTTTTGAATACACGTATTCACGTGTGTGATTATGTGTAACCACTGTTAACCACAGACTATATGGCGTAACTATGTGGTTAACAGTGCAGAAACGAACTGCGAGAGGAGGAATGAATCTTTTCAGGAAAGCTCTCATGATATGAATTAAAGGGGGAACAAAAGGGGAAATATTTTAGAATTTACTTAGTTTTAAATAGTTATATTAAATTAAACAAGGACACCCCTCTAATTTTTTTTTTCAGATTTAGCAGAGCTTGTACACGCAAACACAAAATGCTTATAAAAACTCTTAAATATTAATAACTCATCATAATTGCTAGTCATTATAAATATTTGGAGTAATTAACGTCTTAATCAAACAGTCTACAAGTGTTATTTATTTGTTTGGGGTCTTAAGTTGTTTTAATGTTTGTGTTAAACATATATATTTATGACCTATATACTTTCAGACATACAGTTCAGCGAATTATACAGTCATTACTTAAATGTTCACATTTTAAGTGCAATTTATATTGTAATATCTGTGTCACTTAAAGCCCCATTTCGTTATTTTTAATCACCTTTGAGGTTTATTTTGACTCTATCAAGTTTTTAAAAACCCAAGAACACCTCTGTTAAATAAACGTAATATATTTTAGTGATGCCCCGTACAGAGATAATCGTGTATTTACTAGAAGCTTGTTGGGTTCCGTGACTTCAATTTTGAAAATGACTTCCTGCTGCTGGATTCACACTGTTGTGCCTTCGGTATCGGGAAGTAGTTGCGCTGCTAGTGTTGTTGAGATGGACTGTTAACCTTTGATATAAGAGGAAAAAGTAAGATTGTTGTTAAACAATGAACACACGTGTGAAAGGCAGCGAGGTGCCGGTGTCGCGTTGTCTGGAGGATGCGCTGGAGGCGGCTCTGCGCGACGCGTTTGAGGTCGCGCTGGAGATCGCCGTAAATGAAATCAGCAAACTGATGGGTCAAGCGCTGCGTGATGTCCGCGACCAGATACACGAGACCCAGCAGGAAAATATCACCCTCAAACTACGACTACAGCAGCAGCTGCATGCGGAACAAGACAACACACAGCAACTCGCTGCTGATCCGAACCAGAGTAGGTTTGGATCGGACAGCCTGGGTGAAGAGATATCGGGGAACGCGTGTGAAAAGCAGATGTCGGATGCAGCGGATGAATATGCGGTTAACGGTGCAGAGATGAACTGTGAGAGAATGAACGATTCTTTTCAGGAAATCGGCGATGATGGCCTTTTACGCTCTCATGAGATACCCAGCTCAGCCAATGACGGTGCGTTAACCAAATGCGAGATATTGTTGAAGTAATAATAGGTTAATAATTATAAATTACAAAAGCATTAACCAACAAAAACGTTATTGTTCGTTATTATAAGAACGTTATTCAAGCATTTTTTCCCAATTCTATAACGTTTTAAATGTTATAGAATTCTTCTAGAATTATATTACCTTAGAATTATAGAATTAATTATATTATAGAATTATCTTTATAGAACATTTTTAAATTCCACTAACAATTAAAAATAACGTTTGTTAGTGGAATTTAAATATATAATGTGTAAAATGTATGGTATATATAGATATATGATGTGTGTATATATATATATATATATATATATGATATGTGTGTGTGTATATATTTATATATGATATATTATGTAAAAAAACCTTCTACTGATGCTACTGCTAAATGTTTTTTGATAACTTTGAGAGAACTTTTACAGAATGTTCTGAGAATGTTCCGTTAGCTAGTGTAAATGTAACCTGTCATTACATTTCTTACCTTTGGTAATGATCTGTCTTGATGTGACTGTCTTCACAGACAAAGATACCTCAAACCAGGAAGAGGAGCTCAAGTCAGGTCACACTCATGTTGATTCAAGTGATCAGGACTCGTCGTCATCATGTCATCCTGGGTTTGAAGACGTGAAAGTCAAGAATGAAAAGTCAGAACCAGAGGAACCCGTGTTGGATGAAAGCTCTGGATGTAGTTCTGATCCTAGACCAGACTGTAGTTTTGACCAAAGGTCTACTGAAGGGTTTGAGCTAGACAGAATAGCTTTGGCCCAGTTTAAACTGTTGGAGGACTGGAGACCTGGCCCAGAGCAGCCACAGCGTGAGACAGAACCTCTGGATCAAGGATCCAGTCTTGGTAATAATAGATTCTTACCATCTCATAATGATATTCTCATTTTTGTGTTGTTATCTTGGACCAGATGTGCTGTTATTGACTGAATGTTTTCTTTTAATATTTCTTTGATATTTCTACAGGAACCACTGAAATCAGTTTGTCATCCAGTGGCTGTGTGTCTCTAATCTCCGCCCCGTTCTACCAATCAGCAGATAAGACTTCCATCGCCCAGCCGCCCCAAAACTGCAGAGACCAAATAAGGACAAATGTCCAGTCCGGCCTGTTTGTTTGTGAATTCTGTGGCGTTGCATTTCATAGTGGCAGTGACCTACGTACTCATCACAGTCAATATCACAAGACTGTATTAAGAAAAGGTGCCAACGCAACCAGGACGAAGAAGCAAAAACTGCAGCTTTTCCCCCCTGGATGCAGCCCATATCACTGTGATGTGTGCAACCGTGACTTTAATCGAATGGAGAACTTGAAGACTCATTTGCGGATACACACGGGCGAGCGTCCGTACTCCTGTTCCGTATGCGGCGTGCGGTTCCGCCACGCCGGGGCACTGACACGTCATTTCCGCATTCACACGGGGGAAAAACCGTACGTATGTTCAGAGTGTGGAAAGAGTTTCAGGAACTGCGGAGGTCTACGCTTTCACCAGAAGTCGCACGGTCCAGCCGCGCACGCCTTGAGAAAATGATACCGCAGAACGTGGATGTGAACAGCCAATAGAATCGTTCTTAAGATTCAGCGTCTCTCCAAACGTTTGTGGTATTGTGGTTTGGGTATTTGTACGCATATGTTGGTGTTCACCGAAGCGGATTAACTTTTGAGGCGTCACTGATGTTACATGAATTTAACAGTGATTTTAATAGATCTTGTGCCAGTGTCTTTTTTATGTGATGTAAATAACAATAAATATCAGATATGCTGTATGTACGTAGCTTCACGGTCCATGTTTTTCAAACACAACATTATAGGTGAGTTTTGTTACTTTGAACGGACCCTTTTAAACACGTACATCTTCAAATACCATTACGGAACATATTTAACATAGTATTGCCATGGCAACATCCTGGTTGTGGTTACACAAAGAAATTGATTCGTCAACATCTGTCAGAGCAGAAGACAGCCACACAAAAACTCCCATTGTCACAAACTTGTATAAAACCCTTGTTTTAAAACTCCTTGTTTCTTTAAAAATTCAGATTTGACTGAAATCACACAAAGCACCAAAGCCATTCAGCTACATTACAGTGGTTTTAGATGCATTGGACTGTTTTAGTTTTAACCATATAGATACATTTGTTTTGCATTGTTTTGGTTTAGCATTATTTGTGAAGCTCTATGCATGTTCAAGTATACACGCTGCCATATTACACGTATGATTAAAAGCTATGTTAGAGCCCCCGTGTTTGTTTATTCCATGGCCTATCCCTCTACCCTTGACGGGTGTCCATCACCCCTTCTTGTCATATTGAACCCCTCCTTTCCTCCTTGTGCCTTTTAAACCCTGATCTCCTTTCATTCATCTTCACAAACCAACTGGACTGGATCTCATACAGTGATGTACTGATTACTTTACCTTGTTTACTTTCCTAAATATTTAATAGCGGTTTAGTGACTAGTTTACCTCTATAAACTAGTTAAACTAGTTTTTTTAATAAAAAGATATCAAATTGTATTTGTGTACTTTCATTAAATTCTTAAAAAAAACTTTAAGAGTGCTTCTGTTTTTTAATGAAAGATGTATAAGATTGTTGAGGTAAGAACAGGGTCTCTTTTCCTTACAATCTGTTGGATATTCTACCCCTCACACTCACCAGTAAAGGGCCTTTGGTCAGACATTTGAGAGCTTCTCAGGAGAGGAATAAACTTGATTTCCCACTGGGTACAATAACACACACACACATGCAACAAACTCGTGATTTACAGAGTGGATCTGGAATTATTTTGTATTGCTCCTATCAGACACATACACACGCATACTCATTTCGTGAACATTGTCTTCAAATACAAACTTGCTCACACTGGTTAACATTGGACAGTTTATCCTCTTTTGTGGGTTACTTTCCTGCATCCAAATTTTGTTTCCTGTACACTTACTGACACAGCAAGTTAACTTGTTTAGCATAAAATAATGATTTCACTGTAATATTGCTATCACAGATTCTAACTGAAAACAGATTGTGTGTATGACAGAGCGAGAGAGAGAGAGAGAGAGAGAGCACTGAAAGCCAGCTGGTGGGCTGTTGTCTTTATTTTAGACAGCAGGGGGGCTGTCTGCACACTACGTTCAGCTTCAGTAACTATTTCACATACTATTAGCTTCATGAATAAAAGATCTGTGCTTGCAATGCTGCTGTTAGCCAAACCAGTTATAACTGTCTGAAGTATAAATGTGTGAGGTTCCGCACAACCCTGGACCAAAAGTAGGTTGCCGTCTTGATCAAAGTATATTTATGTTCAGAACAGGGCCAGATTGGGGCATCTTTAGGCCCCCCCATCACCTCCAGCTCTTCATCTTTCTTTGACCACATGGCCTTAAGCATAGGGGGCCAAGGGGGACTGTGTTAAATAAAATGAATGTAAATGAATACACTTTGAAGTGTCAATCATATTGTATATTTTAAATATGTAATATTATTTAAGGTAATCATAACATTTTTTTACCATAGCTAAATATACTAAATGCTTCTAGAAGTCTACTCCGAACAAAACTAAAAGGCTGTATTATTTTGAGCCATGATAAAAGACTATAATTTAATGTTTAAGTGGCTAAACAATTTCATTCATGTTTCAGCTTGTGCAGACGTGGGTTCTCTGACACTAGCCGCTTTTAGCTTTGCATTTTCTTTCTTTGTAACTTATTTTTATGTAAGGCACTTTCAATTATTTTTGTGTATGAAATGTGCTATATAAATAACCTTGCCTTGTCTTAGAGGTTTAATCGCATTAAAATTAACTGAGTGCAACTTACTAATTCTGTCCAGAAAGTTTGTTTATTGTCAGGATATTTCAAAGGCCCATTATATAGTGTGTGATGTTTCACACAAACTGAACTTTATATAATTTGCATGAGATGTTTGCTGTAAGTGACAATAAAACTGAAGCATAGTTACTTCATAAATAAAGCATCTGCTCTCCATGACATTGGTGTGATCATACTTTGGCCCGTAAGATGTTACTGCTGTTCCATGAGTTGTGTGTGTGTCACTGTGCTTTCTGTTTCTCCCACTGTTCTGGGGTCAGCGTCTTCTGCTCGAATGCATGGATCTCTTTCAGCTCCTCAGCGAGGCAATTATTCACCATCCTAGACAAATAAACAAGCACAGACGTTTATAAAACAGTGCAGGAGGTCATGGAGTCTATTGATCCCAGCATGGCTGCTCCTCGCAGCTTCATTCTCTCAATGCACAACACACTTCAACATAATCTGGCCCTATAAAACAGACATGCGCTCTGAGAGAGCCACATCCAGGGCTGTCAGCCAGCTGGGACCCATCTCAGCTGCAGGTGACCTTTTCACAACAATCTCCCCTGTGTCATTGATTCCATCTTTAGATGTTCAGTATGCCTCTGAGAAAGGATCCCTGTTTTGTTTGTCTGTTGATTCTGATATGAAATACAACCTGCTTGTATTACAACAGTTACTGGTCATCTTATAAAATCTACATAAATGTATTATTGAGAAACCTTTCAGATCTTACGTACATCACTTCAATTCCATAATATACGCATTTTCAGTAGTTATCTCTGCATTATGAACAACACTGAACATGCAACATAAAATAAATCTCCGGCTAGAAAACAAATGTGTGAAAATTAAGCTTTTTCCGGTTATTCTTAACTCACCTGTGCCTTTGCAACAGAGGTTTTCCCTCAAACTGGGGAGACACTACAAGAACTTTAAAACTGGCAGCACATCTATTTGGAGACGTGTCTTCTACGTCCTAAAAGAGAACAGCAAGAATTTTGAACACTGAAAAGAAGCCACTGTCGGTTTCGTTCGCGTCCAGGTCCCACTAAACTCACAATCATTTGATTCCAGCTACATATTGGTATTACATACCACGTGTATCGCACCAATCTCCGCTATGAGTTTCTCACGGATCAGATCTGGAGTGACTGACATATCTCTCGGGGTCAAGTACACTCTATAGGGAGGAAGACGCTGTAATAAACACTGAAATAAAAAAAGAAAAGACTCGCTGTCTTTTAATTATCTGGTAACTACCGGTATGCTTCGAAGAGGATGGGTTTGGGAATGAAAGCGCCCAATTGGGTTTAGAGCATTAAAGAGGCCACGCCTCTCAAACACACTGACGGCCAACCAGAACATAGACGTGTTAACCAAGCTACCTGAAACGGACCAATCATAGAATAGAATTTGAGGTCCTCGTTTGGGTTGGTACATTCGTTATTTGCTAGATAGAAAAAGTCAGATAAACTGATGGGACAGATGATTAAACGCGTCAAAATTATCCAATACTTCGAAATTAGCATTGATTTAACATTTGTGTTTGAAAAATGTTTACCTTAATGTATTTATATACTTAATACCTTAATCCTTTGTCGTATATTTGCTCAGGCGGTACTCGAACAACTTTAACGGTCTAGTTTGAAACGAAAGGGCTTACATTGCCAAAACAAAGCAATGTTATGAATTCCGTTCATTGAATTAAAAAAAGCGCACCAGTAACTTTAATCATCTTTCATTATGTTTAGCGATAGTTAGGTTATGGTGTATAGCTACACTCTTTAAGATCAGGTAATCGTAAAATATGTTATTTAAACGCGTACACTATACTGTAGTATGTATTTATCATAACGCAATCACAGCAGAATCATCTATACTGCTTTGAATTAATGAAAAGTCCTCAGATTGGAAAAAATAGTCACAATCTGGTTGAACAACTGTATTTACGATGGTGGTGGTGGTGGAGAGTTTCTTCGGAGTGTACATGCTGTATTGCACCAACCCTAAATTTAAAGGGCGAATATACATAGGCTTCACTGTAAACCCTGAGCGCCGTATCGGTCAGCATAACGCGGGACGACACAGAGGAGGAGCCAAGAGGACCAGTGGCAGAGGACCGTGGTGAGATGTCAGCTACAGATTTAATATGATGTTTGTTATGTATTATGACCAGGTGTATCATTTGAAACACCGTTGGACAACCAAATAATCATTGTTTATTCATTTAATGATTTCTTAGGGAGATGGTGCTTATCATCCACGGTTTTCCATCTGATATTGCAGCCCTTCGGGTAAATTCACCTTTTCTGTTGTCTTTCATTTCTGGTTGAGTTTTATTAGTATTATTATTAACTCAAGGAGCCATATACCTGGCTAGGTGTCATAAAATAAACACGTGTGTGTGTGTGTGTGTAGCTTTAATTTTGCACTTATTATTAATAATATTTTCATACAATCTGTTTCATACCCCATATATGACCGTATAGTCTGCATAATATATTACCTGGGTTTCTCCTCTCTTGTTTTCTCTGTGTCTGTCTGTCTGTGTGTCTGTCTGTGTGTGCTGTGTACTCTGCTTTGAAACCATGACAATTTGTAAAAAGCGCTATATAAATAAAGTTGACTTGACTTGACTTGTGTGTGTGTGTGCATGTATGTACGTATATATATCATCAACAATAACAAGTGGGTAAATGAATAATCATAAAACGAGAATGTGCCTAACCTTTATATGTCTGTCTCACACTAGTTTGAGTGGGCCTGGCAGCATCCACACATCTCCCGTCGACTGTCTCATGTGACCCGGCGCAGCCGCAAAGAGTCTAGTTTGCAGTTCCACTGGCGTGTGGTGTCAAACATGCTGCGTGTGGCACCATGGAGCCGCCTCCCACTCACAGTGCGCTGGCTCAAGCAAGAGTACCGTATGGATTTTGCTCCTGAGCTGCAACCTCCTCTGCACATCCCTCTAACGTTCGGCTGCGTCCGTGCCAAGAGAAAACCACAGCAGGAGTGCGAGGAGCAAGAGGAGAGACAGGTGGAGTGGTGTGTGTTGTGCAGAGAGCTTGTGAAGGTTGGTTCCATTCTAGTAATTAAAAAAAACAACAATTCTTTATCCTGATCCCAGATCAGGTTCCAATAACTTTGGCTCTTGCTTTTTTGTGTGTTCAGTCTGCAGATAGGCTCTCCTGTTTCCACCCCTCCTGTAAAATGATTTGCCATATGATTTGCCTGGCCAAACACTTTCTGAAGTCAGACCCCTCCCACCTGCTGCCTGTGGAGGGAGAGTGTCCTGGCTGCAATCACTCAGTGCTGTGGGGGAGTTTAATTCGTCACAAAAATGGTTGTTATGGTGACTTAGAAGAAATAACCTCATCCTCATCTCAGGTCAGCTGTTTTTACATAGGCTGCTGATACATGATGTCTTTAAAGCTGCAATCTGTAACCTGTGAATCTCTATTGCCATCTCTGGTTGAAACATAAAATTGCAAGTTACTTGCAGAGTCTGTTTACAAACATGACATACCCACACATACAAATGAATGAATGAACCAGGCAGCGCAAATTATAAATCATTATTATAACATATCGTGGTGAATTAGGGTAAGGAGGCTGCTTTGAATCTGTTATGTATGTGCTCAGTAACTGATTGTTGTTCTTTTTAACCATAAAGGTTACAAATTACAGTATTAAAAACTCAAAATAGATTACAGTTGAATAGTTACTGGAGACACAGTATTTTACTTCATTAAGGTCAAATCAAAGTTGTAACATTTTATTAAGGCTTTTATACTTTATTTATGTATTGTCTCTTTGTTTTTAATGTTCTTTGTTTTTTTTTATATAGAATCACTGGACAGATGAACTGCAGTTTTAAAGATAAACGACACACAGCTGTTTCATTACAGCCGTTTCATCAGTTCAATCATTCATTAGACTGAACTGACAATAAAACAGACAGAATAAAAGATCATCAGTGTCAAAGCAGAAAGTTTATGAAGATCTTCACATCTTCTTGGAAATAAACAAGGTATAAAAAGGAAATAAAGCATTTCAAGTCAAGATTCGTATGGACTTTTTAGCTATGATCATAAAGACAGAGTTTTCATACACATTTTAATATATGGAAAACATTTTAATTCAGCAAAGATTATGAAATAAATATGTGTTAGCTCAGTGACAAGAATAATGTGTGAATAGTGTTTGTTGTAAATAACTGTGCCATTTTTTTTACATTTTGTATGTAAAAACCTTGTGGTCATATATATATTGAACAATAAATGTGCTTTTTCTGTAGTTCTGTAGCAAATGTTATTTTTGTTTTCCTTTTCAGTGTGTTACTCAAATGTGTTCAAAGACAGTCAAAGCACAAATATATATTAGCTCTAAAATAATAAAAGTCCATGCAAATTGTGCGATCAAAGGTGAAGAGATATTAAAAACAAACATTAAAGCAAATAAAATGTAACATTAAACATGGGCATAATTTCACAGTAAATGTAAAAACATGTTTAATAGGTATTAAATTAAGTCCTCGTTCCTATTTATTTCCGCTGCACAAGATGACGTGCAACTGTTCTAAGGACATATTACTCCTGATCGTACACATCTGCTGTAGTGCACTCAGGTAACAATTTGTTGTAGAAACATTTCCGTAATGTTTCCATTAGATAACAACATATTAAAAATATTATTTGGAATGTTTTAGTTGTCTTTATTTAAAGCATTAAATAAAGCAAGTATTAATGTTATTGCTTGGTTACAAAAATGTTATTTAAACATTTTGTTATAATTCCATAATGCTCTTAAAAACAACTTTGGATAGTTGATATATAACTATAAAAAACATTTTACTAACATTACTGCAAGAACTTTTGATAACTTATGAGAGAACTTTAGAAAATGTTAGCTGGTTTACTATAGTGCAAAATAAGTCTGAAAAAATAAACAATACAAACATAATAAATGTAAAAATATTTCTACATGTTTTTCCATATCCATCACAAGGCTAATATTGTATAAACAACAGAATAAACCTTATTTTGAGAGGTAGTTTTTATTTTTTTTCCAAAGAGCATCACAAAGCATTCATACAGCCATTCATATACAAACATCTCCAATAACTGTTTCACAACACAAATGTACATTTATCTTCATCATATATAAATTATAAAAATAGAAACTTAGAATACAACATATCTGTACATCAATGAACATATTATATCATTCCAGAAGAACAACAAAGCGCATGTAACACTAAACGATTTGTTATTTTTATGAATATTAAACATAAAACCATTCTGGACAAGTAATTGACAGGAAACAATGCTAGATTTAGAGGGTGGAGGTCCGTCTTAAACAATTACCACAAACAGAGAGGATCAGAAAAGGAAAAGCATTAGGAAGTTAATGGAAGTGTCGGGTTAAAGGCAGGGAAGGCAATTTTTCCAGAAACATTTTATTGTTAGGCTGGCTGAAAATCTTCATCCTGACTCTCTCATCCTGACAGCAATAACTAAGTGGTTTAAATATATCTTCTGTGGAAGGTGCAGGGCCATAAAATGTGCGTCCAATCATTGCATTAGGTCCAAATGCATTGATAGGATGTCCTACTTGCCTGTCAAACTTTGTATGCGTTCATGTGTTGTAGGTGTGGCTTTAAACAGCGCTCTGAAGGGGGAGCGGGGTCTTATGCTTTAAAAGCTAGCTTGCTATTGCTAGCCTCTCTAAAATTGTCTACCCTGCCTTTGAGTGTACCTGTTATCACTTTAGTCAGTGCTGAGAAAAATATTCATCCAGAAGAAATTACATGTTGCACGCGAGTCAGCATTACCTTCACTTTGCTTGGCATGTTACAAATATATTTTCTAAAAAAGAATTACAAAATAAATAAACTGAGAAAGTAGAATAGATCCAAGTTTTTATGTCAATGGCAGGAAATGGCATTTTAAAGCGGTCAACATTAAATATGAGAGAACAACTGTTTAACACATTTAGGAAGACTCCCTCTAGTGGTGGAAATCACAAAGAGGGATAAACATAAACGATATTTCTCCCATTTTTTGTATATTCACAAATATTTACAGTACATACTCTTAAAACAGACATCATTATGGCTACATAAATGTAACACTCATTTACAAAGAGTGCTTTAAGATTACTCTGTAGCCCCTGATCATGTATTACACATTTGTAGCTCTGTCCTACAAGCTATGCTGTCTCATGCACTTTCATGGGGGTAAATACACCTTCAGAGAGGCACATTCTATGTCTTTAAAGGGAAACACAAAACAATCAATGATTTCCTTCATTCTTCTTTCTGTTTTGAAGCATTCATGCTACAAATAGACATCCGTCATTTTGTGGTCCTCGTTGTCTTCATTAAACTGTGCGGATTATTATTATTATTAGAACATGCTACATCTGGTTCCATACGAATGGCAGTGGTATGAGCGCTTTTGAATTGACACCACAAAACATTACCAGCACCATTCCAGAGAGAACCCAGTTACCCAGTTAACAGGGAACGTTCTCAGAACGTTGGCTAACATTCTCTTAAAGTTCTCTCAGTTATCAAAAATGTTCTTCCAGGAACACTGGTAGAACCTTTAAAGCGTTATATGTCATATATACCAAAAATGTTATTCTTAAGTTGTTAGTGGAACATTTTAAAAAGTTACAGAATTTAAATAAATGTTTGAATAATGTTTTTATAACCAAGCAATAACGTTAACACAAGTCTAAAAAACTGATGTTTAGAATGTTCCCAGACCATTCAAAACAACATTTTTAACATTTATGTTACTTAATGGAAACGTTAGGGAAACGTTCCTACAACCCAAAATTGTTAGCTGGGTAAATGCCATTCTCTGGCAATGAGGCCGAATCATTTGGCAGCGACAAATCCAATTCTGTACCATCAACCATCAGTTCACAGCACAGACATGCTCTCACATACAGACAGAAGACTGCCAGAGAGTCTCATCACTCTTCCTCATTATGCGTTTTTATCCATTCAATCTGGGCGCCACCAACATGCCAGGGCCAGATCTTGGTCCTGCAAGGCCCCTATAGGAGGCCACACCTTTGGGGGCCTTCATTTATATTTTGGTTACTGTTTTAATATAGTAACTGAGGGACCTGGAGGCCAGCCCTGCCATATGCCGCAGTACCCCACAGTAACAGTACTCGGATTACTGTAAATGATCTTTAAAGCAAAAACGTATTCATGGTTCCAACATGATTTGCTCCTGAGAACCATCCATCACACAGTGGTTTCATGCTCAAAAGCCCTTTTGACCATCCATCTATGTTTAAATCTGGTTATTTTCGGTAATCTGTCCAGAATGAGCAGATCGTTTTATGGCTCTGTGCTTCTCTGGTTTGCAGACTGATAAAGGTCACTTTGCAGGACCTTTCGAGACATTAGAACAGTTTTAGAACAGGAAACAGATCAGGCATACAGAACTTCACACAAAGAGACACACACACTGTGTCTGGCTTGGAGGATGGTGCGTGAAAGTGCCGACAGCTGCTCTAAAAGCCGACTGCTTGTTATTCTGCCCACCGGCTTGATCAAACACATGCAGAAACAGTGATACACACAGAACTACACACGGCACTTTATGTACACAAGAGTGTGAATGAATGAACTGTATGACAGCTTAATGGAGCACAGTAGTAGAGGAACCTCTGGCGGCGCACGTGTTTTGTGTATGCACGCATGATTGTGTGTGTGCCTTGCTGTGCGAGTGTGACCGCTTGCGTTTCTTATATTTTTGGAATGTATCAGTTTCTCTGATTGTCTGGTCTCCACACTGGGAAAGAACAAAAAACATTGTGTTTATGAGCATGCATACTCAGCCTTTCACAGAGTTCTGTCTCAAAAACAAAGAGCATGCCAGTCTTCAGATAGAGCTCTCCTCACACTGTGCCAGTGGTGCTCCTCTTAGACAAGGTAACTTGGAAAACTCCTCCTCCAGCTCACTAAGCCCCTCCCCAAGCCCCTCCTCCTCACCATCTGGCCCCGCCCTTTCTCTACCATCCAGCTCCTCTGCCAGGTTAACCGCTGACTCCTGCAGTTTTAGTCCACTTGAGTTGGCATAAATATGCCTGCTGTTGTGTCCACCTGGGTGCATACTGTGTCCGTGCCCATTCAGAGTTCCGTTCCTTTTTTCTGTTAATGGAACCGCCTCCGACAACAGACTGGCACTGCTTGGAGACTGGGGAGTGTCTGTAGAAGGAAGCAAGTCCCGCCCCTTTTCTAATGTGGAGGAGGAGTGTCCACCGCCTCTCAAACCGCCCTGCCGCTTGTAAAATACAAATATAAAGAAGACCCCAACGAGGAAACCTACAAAGAAGAAAATGATGTGGGAAGCCAGGAAGTGACGACCTCCTGCAGTGGCTACGTTTCCTCCCATGCTAGGGTTGTCGAGGGTGAGCTGGTACTCGGCTTTGCGACAGGGCGGTTGATCTCTTCCTACTTCATCACACAAGCAAACGTATGTGCCCAGGCTCTCCGGCGTGACCTGCACCTCCAGGTCATAGTTGTGACGACGGGTTTGACTGAAAGCGGGATGTTCCCAGCGGCACGGACGAGGAGACACCTGCACGCAAGAAAGCAGAACACGCAGTCCCTCTTCGACGCGCATTTCAATTACAGGTGGGGAGCAAAGACCTACAGAACAGAGAGAGAGAGAGAGAGAGAGAGAAACGTGAATAAGGACAAGACTGGAATACCAATAAACAAACTGTGTGCTTGTTAATTCGTTTACATTTAGCAGATGTTCTGCAAATAAACCCTCAATCCATCTGGAACAATTTCACATTAAGTGGTTTGTTTAGAAGAACAGTGGCATTAAAATGGTGAATATTTTAACATGTCTACACACTGCATCTGTGACAAGCTGTTTATTATCCTCAGTGTACTAATGACATGTTTCTCAAAAATAACGCAGTTTAAATGTAAACAGACAGCAAACAGACACAATATATATTTCTTAGTTATATATTTGCAATAAGCAGTTTATCATTGGTTCTGTCAGACATACCTTCACCTTTGTTGCACTGGCTGATCAAATCTTCAGACTCTAGCACTTCTCCAGGCCTGGAACACAAATGGAACTAAAGGTTATTTTGCTCCATTAAACTCCTTCATAGCGAAGAAGATTTTACAGTCGTTTCATTTTTGTTTCATTTATGTATTAACTTCACGTTTTTTTTAAAACAGATACACCGTCTTTCTGATACAGATACCATCCGTCTTTCTGCAAAGTAGAACCCAGCTAGGGAATGTTCTCTGAATGTTGGCTAAAGTTATCAAAAGGTTCTTGCAGTAATGTTAATAGAACGTTTTTCTGAAGTTGTATATCATAATCACAAACATTATTCTTAGGTAGTTTACATTTATGCATTTGGCAGATGCTTTAATCCAAAGCAACTTACAGTTCATTCAAGTTACACAAGTGTATGTGCTTCCTCTGGCATCGAACCCACAATGCTCTACCAACTGAGCTATAGGAACACTAGTAGTTTTGTGGAACATTTTAAAAAGTTACAAAATTACCAAAATGTTTAAATAATGTTTTATAGGAAAGCAATAACATTAATAAATGTAAAAACTGGACATTTTGAACGTTCCTTAAACTTGCACTTTTTTAAACGTTTTTGTTACTTTTGTTCGTTGTTAATGGAAATGTTACAAAAACATTCCTACGACCTACTATTGTTAGCCAGGACAAAATGAAGTTATTAAAGAGATCTTGTGATCTTTCTCTCCCGGGCCATGACATTTCTGTGTTTGTGTGAATGTGACTTACTTCACCATAGCACAAGCTCCCTCTTTATGCCTCCACACACAGCCGAGGCCTCTGGCACGCGCACACACCTCACAGGAAGTGTACAGAGAACAACCCACTAAAGGTAACTTCACCAGAGAGAGAGGAGAACCAATGAGAGCCTCCCCCTACAGCACAGAGAGAAAGAGAGAGAGAGAGAGAGAGAGAGAGAGAAGGTCAGTTACACATTTACTAGTTCTTCATTCTTAGTAACATTTTAGGGAAGGAACCAGGAAACAAAAAACATTAATCAAGGTTGTATTGTTTTATAAAGATAGGCCGCAATAAACCATTTGAAAACTAAATGTGTGTGACTACCTTGAATAGCAGTATGTTATTCACTGGCTCTTGCGCAGAAAACAGAGCGATTTCCTCAATAAGAGTTGCATTTGGGCCAACTACAGCAACTTTGTGTAGCTCTCCACGATCTGTCAACACACACACGTTAACCCACATTATTCCAGAAAAGACATGACGATAAATAATCACACTATTTAAAACAATGTTTTTATCCGCTGTTCACATAAAGCGTTCTTGCCTGTTCCGAGATGCAAAACAGTGGCTGTTTGCAGCTTGGTACCACTGCTGGCCGTTGTCAAGGTAACCGCAAGCTTAGTATAGGTGATGCCGTTCCTGACCATGAGTGGTGCGGCCACCACACTGTTCTCCATGAGTGGGTGATCCCGCATGAACGTCAGCACTTTATCAGGCAGCTTCAGGCTGGACTCGAAGCCCTGCTGCTTCAGACCGTTGTTTAAACACTGAGACAGAAGAGAAGTCAGACAGTAATCACAGTGAGTAAAACACATGCTTCTGTTGGGTTCATATAGGTATAAAGGTCATGTCTGCTTATTGTGGTAACAATAAGCACTTTTACTTGCGTATCATTGTTCCTGTAATATAGCACAGCATAATATAGTATCATTGTATTGTGCCATAAAGTATAGTATAGCATGGTATAGTACAGCACAGCATAGCATAGTGCAGTATAGTATGGTACAGCATAGCATAGCATAGTATAGTGCAGCATAACATGGTCTAGTACAGCACAGCATAGGATAGTATAGCATAGTGCAGTATAGTATGGTACAGCATAGCATAGCATAGTGCAGTATAGCATAGTATAGCATAGTGCAGTATAGTATGGTACAGCATAGCATAGCATAGTATAGCATAGTGCAGTATAGTATGGTACAGCATAGCATAGCATAGCATAGTATAGTGCAGCATAACATAGTATAGTGCAGTGCAGTATAGTATAGTATAGTGTGGCATATCATAGCATAGCATAGTATAGTGCAGCATAACATAGTATAGTATAGTATAGTATGGTATACATAGTAAGGTACAGCACAGCATAGCATAGTATAGCGCAGTATAGCATCACATAGTATGGAAGAGCATATTGTATTGTATGTATTGTATTATAAAATGTGGTATGGTGTGGTGGTGAGGGTGCAGTTGTTTACTTGTCCTGGTCGTGGTGTTGGTATGGGCTCTGGGTTAATCCAGTTCTCACAGCTCTTCTTTAGCTCTTTGAAGGGTCCATTCATCACCTTAGTGATCTCCTCCAGACTGTACACACACACCGCAGAAAGCTCCTCTCTTTCCCTACACAACAAACATCAACAGTCATCAGACAGACAGTCACGCAGGAAAACAATCCATCACAGAGAAATGAAACGCAGAGGAACAGAGGAGACGAGAGCAAAGACTATCAGATCTAGCTAACATGCAACGTTCAAAGAATGTTGGCTAAAGTTCTTTAAAAGTTATCTCAAAGTTATCAAAAACGTTCTCGCAGTAACGTTAATGGAACATTTTTAACCTTATTCTTAAGTAGTTGATGGAACGTTTTAAAAACAGAATTTTAAAAATGTTCTTATAACCAAGCAATAACGTTAACACAACGTCTAAAAAAGCTGGACGTTTTGATGTTCAGAGAACGTATTTGTTACTTAATACAAACGTTAGTATAATGTTCTTACAACCTAAAATTGTTAGCTGGGGAGAAGGTCAGATCAGAGAACTCAATGTACCATTGTGAGGTGAAAATGCCGTAGAAGTGTGTGCTGCTGGGATCTCCAGTTTGATGCTGTACGGTGAAGACATCTGTCAGGACGTTAAATCGCTGTCCACTTGCTCGATCTTCACACACCAGCTGGGCCTTCAGAAAGGTCGTCCACCTTCTCTGCAGAGTCTTCATACCACCCACATCAGACTGGCAGACAAAGAGCCAGAGAAAATGAGCGAGAGATAGCAAAACTAGGACATGCATGGACAATATCTATAATGTGTGATGAAAAACAGACATACAGCAAAGCATGGAAGAACTTTTGAGCAAATCTTATCTCAAGTGGAACATTACAGTTGGATAACATCCCAGTGAACATTTCCCTAATGTTTCCATTAGGTAAAACAACATCCAGTTTTTTAGACATTGTATTAACGTTAATCTTTGGTTGTAAGAACGGTATTCAAACATTCTTAATTTCATAATGTTTTTAAAACGTTCCACAAACAACTAAAGAATAACATTTTTGATTTATATTATATTTAACATTAAAAGTTCTACTAACGTTCTAAATGTTCTAGAACCTTTATAATAACTTTAAAATAAATTTTAGAGAACATTAGCCAATGTTCTGAGAACGTTCTCTGGTAGCTGGGATGTCAGTTGAGAGCAGAACTGCACAAAATTTTACAATTCAAGATTACAAGCAAAACCAAATAAAGTCTGTAAAGGCAAACCCATGAGATTATTTATTACCTTGCAGACTCTCGCCACTCTGGGAACTTTGACCTTGGTGTAGAGGTCATACTCTTTTGCCACCTCAGTGAAGAAGAAGTAAATTTTGTCATCCTCACCAGTAGGGTTGTTCTCCTCATCCTCTTGGATGAAGGCAGAGCTGATGAACTCTGGATCTGCGTTCACAAACGTTCAAATGAAGAGATAAGCACACGTTACATTCGGTGGGTGTGTTCAGACTGTAGCAATGATGCTACAAAACAAAATGTTTGTTTTGTACTGAATACAGAACAACGGCGTGTAAATCTGTGTGTCTGCATGTAGGTCCAAGTGTTGTACCGCTCAGCCAGTTGATGGATTGCTCGGTCCGGATGCGTTCCTGCTCGTTGCCCGTTGCCCTGGAGATATCATACATTGTGCCAAGAAAGTTACTAGTGGCGGCAGTGTAGAGGATCCCTCCTGAAAACGAGAAAGTTGGAGGGTTATCCATTTTACCCAAGATACCAAACAAATGTTTGCTTAATTCTTTGAAAAAGTTGATCAACAACTATCCAATATTTGGTCCCCAACTAGTCTCATGTAGCAAGACCTTCAGACTGACGGCAGATGTTCTGAACAAGATAGCATTGGCCAAGGACCGCCCAGGTCTGACTGACATGTAGAGCAACCAATCGCTGTTCATTTTGTTTAGTGTCATTTTCCAGACGGACCACTAAAGAACGTAACAAAAATGTCTCCTGAAAATCCTGTACAATTCAACCAATCAGAGGGCGACTTGCGCCTTCTGACTCGCCAGTGGTCTGTGGGCGTGGCGTTTGAGGCTAAAACCGGTCCCAGACTAGCTGTCTCCTACTGAGTGATGGCTAAGTCTGCAAAAGTGTTTCATTTTGGTCTTTATGTAATGTTTATTGTAGGAGGGAAACAATCACAAATAGTCTTTTTAAATGTACTCAGTCAACAGGGCCATAACAGTCATTAAAATCTTCTGACTTGTGGCCTTATCTTGGAAGCTGCCATATAACATCATGTGGCAGGTTTTTCTGTTGGAGGCTGTGCCAGACTGGTTGTGCGGTGCAGCTGAGGGTCTTTTTGCCAGGTCATTACTTACAGTTTAACGTTCTATTGTTCTAATGCGAGCATTTATCACAAGATCTCGTCCCAACAGTAAGGCAGCAGTTAAACGACATTGTTGTTGACAATATGTTGCTATGCTACTCGTAGTTTTGTGACTTTTTAAATATTACACGCTGTTCAGTCATTTAAACTGTTCTGTAGTCTGTGAATGATACATTTTTTTCTGCTTGTTTCATCAAAGGTTCCGTCATAATCATTTACAATTGTGCAGACAAGGTAGATCATGCCCGAAACAGACTTCAAACAGACTGTGTGTGTGTGTGTGTGTGTGTGTGTGTGTGTGTGTG
>JAZGTI010002447.1:0-36315 GCA_036877585.1 Botia kubotai
CTGGTTAAACCTGGTGAACTCATTACATGTAAACATGTAACATTCTCCTCACATTTCCTTTAGCAGACTAACAAACCCTGGGAAACCTGCAAACATGCTCCGCGCACACACACACACTCCCACGCACATGTACACACACACACACACACAGTCAACCTATAAAGGTAAACAACCTGCTTGGGAGAAAACAGGTGGGAGGGCTTTTCTTCTCTCTCTCTCTCTCTCTCTCTCTCTCGCACCCGAGGCAGAACTCAGCTGTCACCTATGAAGTTGGCCAACTCAGCCTCTCGGGTCAAAGAACGGTCCACGACAGTTGCGCTCACCCGTCTGTCAGCACTAGCTGCAGCTGCGTGTCTCGCCATTTCCCAGGATACGCAGAGAGCTACGCTAATCACCTCGCGCGCGGACAGAACAGCAGCGTATGTCGCCGGGGAGAGGGACAGACCACCGTGCGCTGAGGGAGAGGGGATTAAAGGTATTGTTTATACGCTCGCGTATCAGCACTCGCGCCAAGCAAAAAAACCAAAAACAATCTCGTCGAGCAAGCTATAAGGGGAAGGCTCTCGCAGAATAGATCGGCATGGATGGAGGAACGTGCTATTTTCAAAACAGATGAATCCCACGGCTGACTGCACACGCTCTACCCCCTCCCTCCTTCAGTGGTTTGCTCCATTAGAAGGCCGAGGAGCCACTGTTGCTGTCTACCTCCCCACAGCAATACAGCTCAGGAGGAACAAGCGGTCTCTGAAAACGTGAACTCACGAGTGATGCTGTAGCGGTCGTGAGACTCGTGACTCATTCTTTGACGATGGGCCAACTAAAGCTGCAATTTGTAAAACTAAGCAAAAATCAGTTACTGATCAAGTACATAACAGAGCATTGTGTAAAACGATCTCCTTACCTAACCCTGATTCACAATGCTACGTTTATAATACTGATTTAAAGTATAAAAATATTAAAGTATATAAAAATAATTAGTATTCAGTTTCCCAGGAAATGTCAGTTTGGCTTCATCTGATGTCAACAAACAAACAAAAGTACATAAAGTAACCTGCAATTTTATAATTCAAACAGAGATGGCGGTAGAGTAATAAAAGTTACAGATTGCAGATTTAATTGAATAATTATGAAGAATGGTGATTTTTATACTATAGCAATAAGATATAAACAATGTAACTATGAAACTATTATACAACAATTCGTTATGTTTAGTGTATTGAACTGCACATAATTGTGATGTTTTACACACCTTGTTTTGTCTGCGTTCGACCTGCTTGTGTCATTATATTCTTTAAACGTTCAGATTTTGGTCAAATGCCACAGTTTTACTTTTTAACAGATTTTCTCTGATCAGTGATAAGTTTTCACAAAAATGTTACTTAAACATTTTACGAAGAATGTGCTGTAATTAAGTCTATTTTGCACACTTCGTTTACCTTGACACAAAATCCAGGTACTTAAGTTACCAACCTGATACTTCCCCTCAGCACCCTCCACACCCAAGAGTTTCCTCACCATTCTGCACCAACCCCTCCTTGTAAATCAGGCTCTACAAATGTCCACTAAACCTGCCCTCTTTTAATAAACCTGCGGAGCGTCAGACGATACATCCAGGAGAGGTCAATTTAGGCTAATCCAAGCGGTTTCGAATTTGAACACACCCCTGGATCTCACCTGCGAGAGAGACAGGATCTCAGCAGCTCTAAATTTCAGTCAGCTTTGTTATCATATGACTAGAAATTCTAAAAACGTACAAGTCGCTCTTTTCCAGACCTTTACAGTGCACGGCAACTACAACTTTCAAGCGTCAAAAAGGACACAGCTTCCGACAAATCAAAACATCAGATTAATTTACTAATTTGTCATTTGTCTTATTAGCAAAGCATTTAATACACTTATTACTGAAGCAGCCACTTGGAGCAACCTGAGGATTATAAACACATTGAGAGCTCACACATATCACATAGTCACACACCATCATTTGTTCAAACATGAATTAGACGACTCCATTCAGTAACTGCACCCTTGTGCACGCACCTCACCTTCTATGACCTCAGCCTCGTGCTCTTACAATGAAACAAAGGCTCAAACAACCACATAAAAATGATTGTCTTCATAAAAGATCCCCGAAGGATTTCTTTCAAAAATAAGCATGTATGTTTCGTTCTGAATGCTCACAGGTAATCGGTTTCGTCCGCCCTCAGACACTTCACTGCCCGACGCTGTAGCATTTACATGAGAAAGATCACGGGTTCCATAACGCAAAACACATGTCAAACAAAAGCCGATAATTATAGAGAAAATTGTCAGGTGAGTTCTGGCTTAACATGCAGAAGCACTAAAACAAAGTCTGACATGTATGGCTGTAAATAAAAGAAGAGAAGCAGGTGTCGGAGCGCCATGCAGCTGACAAAATTACAAACCACTAAGATGAAGCAAATGAAGCAAAGCAGAGTGGAAAGTACTAAGAAATTCTACTGATACAAAATGAAAGTAACTCAAGTTTTACAGGCGAGAATCAGAGTAACAAACAGAACAGGGAGGTTATGTAACAAACATACGTACAATATTAACATCCTAATAATGAAACTTTTCAAGTTTGAGTGTGAAATATGAACGGCAACAGAACACTGAGCACAGGCAGATGCGATGCAGCAAAATCAGGTTTCACATTGCCATGACAACAGCCAGGTCTGTGAAACGACCACAACACATCTCGTGTGAGCAAAAGCAGACAGAAGACGCATGAGATGCGTGTGCTGAACACATGACATGTTTGTTTGCGTTCATCCAAAGCAATTTAAAACTCATGAACACAATCTACTAAAAAAAGCAGTTCACCTACAGTCAAGCTATTTCCTAAGAGCTGCACAACAAGTTACAAACAAACAGAAGGAGGTACATATCTAATTATATAATCATATTATGTCTAATTATATAGTAGTCAAATAGCAGTTTATTTAATCAGTATTTATCTGACACAAAAAGTATGTGTATCTCAGTTAGGCTTGGGCGATATATACCTGTGCATACACAACATACAGAGTAGTGAGTGGATTTTTCTCAAACATTACTATATACAAATAGAAGTGAGGAGCATCTGAGAATTCAAGAAGCTTCTAGTAATCTCCAACATTACAGTAATTACTATGTAAGCATTTCCTTCTGTTAATCCGCAGTTTAACCAGCCCTATTGCGTGTTTCACCTTTTAAATGTGGTTAACACCCTTTACAGTAACTTACGTTTAGACCTGCTGTTTCAGCTACAGTGTTATGGGCCGTATGTACACAGAGTCTGATCTGCCTGACTTACTTGATCTAGGGCTCCAGAGGCTGGACCCTATGGCTGTAGTCCACGGGGTGTATGAGATGGGACAGATCTTGAGGAGAGGGGGCTATGACGCCACACCCTCCCTGTCATGCAGAACCATCCCACCGGGGGGCGGCAGCGGATGATTTGGCACCCGATGCAACCTGTGAATGAAGCGCGGTATTCCGTTAGATTTCCAAGCAACGTTTAAACAACGTAAAAATAAATACATGAGTACTCTGTTTCTTCTGTATGTCAGCGTAATTTCTCATGCACTCAAACCGAAACATTTTCAACACACTACAACAGTCTGGACACTTACGCGTGCGAAATCGTTTTATGCATTGCCGTGGCTACAGTGAGGCATGACGCATCTAGGCACACAAAACGAGATGCTAGGGTTTGGTTAGGAGCTTTACAATTGCACTCGAACCCATGTTAATATACCACCATGCTTCAGAAATGACAGTAGTTGTGACTTTTGACAAGAAACTTTGGTTTCTTAAGAAAAAAAAACTGGTTTAGACCACTGGTTCCCAAAAGGTGCTACACATGCCCCCTGTAAATTTAAGCAAGATCTCTTGAAGGTACCAAAAAGAAACACTATTTGTTTGATCAGTGTTGCTCAAACAAATATATAAAGTTTCGATGATGCCACAAGAATCTGACGTTTCCAGCTAAATAAACCAACAAACACCATTGTAAAAATTCAAACACTGAATGAAGGTTTTCAACACTGTCTCGTGTTTTGCCGTGTGAGGTTTCAAACAAAAAGAAACCGTTAGAAAATGAGGCACAAGCGATTGTGTTTGATACTGATTCAGGCAAACAGCTGATTGACGTTCGGCTGTAATCAGATCTAGTGATTTTTTACAAAGAGGAGATAAGAGCCAGGATTTAGTGTTGTGTGCATTAGGAAGCATTTACTTCACCTCTATAGATGAGAGACCAGAGACTGACAGCAGTGATGGTTTGACTGAACACAATCAAACATTAGACTTCAGACGTGTGACTTCATTCTGATTTCAGATCAGATTCCCTTAAACAACATCTGCAGTAAAGGCTAATGAATGCTTGCTCCATTACTCTGAACCACAACTCTGATTGTTCTAGTCTAGATATGGACTCTCAAAACAGTGTGTTAAGTTATATGTGATAGTGTGTTATAAGTTATATAAGCCATAAATAGCAAAAACACACTTAACAATGAAAAACCTAGAAGTAATAAATCAAAAATTCTTCTAAAAAGGTTTTTAGGAAGTTTGAGAAACAAGTAATGGTGACAAGATGCATCAACTTGAACCGTTTTTTAATAATTCTCCTAAATGCTCAACATACAGCAGATATATTGATCACTATAGTTTTCGTGAGGCAGAGCGCTAGAATAGCAACCTCAAAATCAAGGTTTTTACCCTCACACAGAGCAAACGTGCCACGTTACCTGATGCTGCTCTCTGTGCCTTAAAACTATATGACTAAATCTATGGGCCACATTTAGCAAATGAAAAGCAAAAAAGCCCAGAATGAGTCCAACAGATCCCCATCATGAAAGCATTTCGTAACAAAATGCAGACTAATAGAAATAACGTATTCAGAATGTTCATAATCATGTTATTGTATTGATAATATGCTGTCTGTCTGCTGTCGAAGTAGCAATCAAAAGACACCTTTTTATATGTAACAGATTCAATTGCCAAAAAGTGCAAATTTAAAATAAAACAGGTAAGGGAACCGGAACAGGTGATAAAAATGGAGTAGGAGGTAATGGTACGTTTGGAAGAATCTCTGAAGCAGAAAACACTAAATATCTACGTCTAGAGGGAAAGAAGGAATGATACAGGAGAAGTATGTAAATACAGTCTGTAAACGCGGCCACAAAAATTCCTACAAAGCTTTGATTACTAAACTGCGAGTTTGTGACTGTATCAGACACAGTAACAGACGGAGGAGGTTTGTAAACACGATTCAAATCTGAATTAAAAAGATAATTAGAAAGGGCACAAGTCATAAAAAACTAGCACAGACTGAAACTGTGTTGTTCTGTGTTGAAACTGTGCAGTATGTCCCGATTGTTCTCTTTTCTACAACAAAAGTTTTTGTCCAAAAAGTACTTCACTCTTTCTTCTATAGAGCACAAGAGGAGACACTGTAAAGAATATCTACGCTGCTTTATCCGTTCAATGCAAGTAAATGGTGACCGAGACCAAAACTGAACATCTGTTTTTATGTTCTGCAGAAGAAAGGAAGTCATACGGGTTTGGATCAACACGAGACGAGTCAATGATGAAAGAATACTCATTTTTATAGGGCAAACTATTCCTTTAACATCTGTGTATAGACTCAAACTACTTTCAGGAAACTGAAAAATTCAAAACACTGACCTCTGGAGAAACGCAGTGAATTAGGGCACAGAAGCAGATTTTTACGAAATGTTTCCATGTGTACGCTCTGGTGATGGAAGAAGAGAGCTAGTGATTTGGCCCGCATGGAATACAACAAAACTCACTAAATCGGGGCTGTCAAACTCGAAGGATCTTTTGAGGAAAAAACATATTTAAAAAACATATGCCTTCGTTTAAGCACAACATCATATGTTTTATATATAAGTAATATATATGTAACATACATATATATATATATATATAATATTCTTTATCAGACACAGCAGGAGAAAACGTTTTATTTTGTGCTGTTGCATGTTAAAGCTCGAGCTTGTCAAACATTCAACCCACGACATTAGGCTAACAAAATTATTACGCCAATTCGACCGTGGCCTAAAATAAGTTTGACAGTCCCGCACTAATTAATTGGTCATACCTGTAATAATACGCTACCTTACTGATTATTTTACAACAGCTGAAACAAGTGTGTAAAGTGTACAGTTTGCACAGGCTACTGGTTTGAATCATAATTCCAAGATGCATTTAAAAGTTTCTAACTTCTAAAACTTCTATAGCTGCTCAATGATCTCACAACAGTCAGTCCCTCCTGGATTTTACCGTCACAAGAACAAAAACTCAACAAATCGAAAGTGTCAGCTAATAATACTTTTACTGTCAATAACACCGTTCACCTTATATAACAAGTCTTTGAAACAATACTTGTCAAAGCACAACAAAGAAAACAAAAACAGTTTCAGCATGATTTGTCAGGTTATGATACTTCTAAATTACATAACAAGAATTGCAGCGGTTACACCAAAAATAGAACCACAACATGCAAATTCAGCCATTTGGGGCCGTAATCATCAGCTAAAGAAACTGTGTTAAATAATGCAGGAGAGCTAGAACAGAGTTTCCACATGTTATCAGTCGCATGGATTGCACGTTTAAAGTGAAATTTTGCTACACTGAGTCATTCGTTTTCGCATTCAACCCTGACGAAACGAACCTAACTTGATTCAATTAATAATACAGTATTGATCCATATGATCGGGAGTGTTGATTTAAAGGTGTGACTAATAAAACTTGTTGAGTTAAAGCTGTTTGGGTTTGATGTCACACACCAAACATCCATTTCACCATGACACACCACTTTTTAAAAATAAAATAATATGCTGTGGCTTTACTTCTGCACGTCAGAGTGAAAGTTGTGTTTGACTGATTATAAAGATACAGGACTTTCCTTTCCCATGTACATACTGTTATAATAATAATTCCACGACGGAATAAAACTCTCATAAAAGAAGGTTATATGTCAGAATTTAAAAATGTTGATGTCCCATCAAGAAAAAAAAACGTGGTTGTTTAAAAGTGTGGTTAAAAAGTAACACAACTTCCTAATATGTAACGTTAATGTAATTTTAATATAACGGAAAAATGAAAATGAGAATCTCAAACAAAACTTTGGGCTATCATCACGCCCTCCTGCAATCTTAATTCAAATTCATTTCACGACAAATCAATGATCTTCTGATACCAAAACTGACACGGCTCTCTTAAGTAACAGCTGCGAAATTTCAATGTGAGAGAGCAGGAAGAGCTGTCAAAAACAGCACGGTTAAAAGCAGAGAGTGTGGCAGGCGTTCTTCACTGAGAAGCTGATGTTTCACGCACACTGAGCTTGTTACAACATTCTGTACTTCTGAACTTTAGGGGTGAGACTGTCCCTCCCACCTCAGCTATCTGTAAACACAACTCCAGAGGCAAGAAAAGCAGTCAGCAGATGCCACATTCAGAGAAACTCTTACTTAATGCCCGACTGTGTACGCAAAGGGGAAGAGGAGTTTATCCATCGTGCACTTTGAAAAATAACCCTCGGTTGTTGCTAAGGCCAGGCAGCATTTGATAAGAAATGGGACACTGGGCTCTCTCTCTCTCTCTCTCTCTCTGCTGCACAGGGTGGGTGTCTGTTTGCTGGCTTGGACAGAATTTCTTTCCTGTCCCTCTCTCGCTCATTCGTTTGCTAGCTCGATCTCCCAACCCCCACGCATTCTCACGGGCTGCTGCCCAAGCTTTTTTCTGGTGAGATGTAGGTCAGCTCTCTGAACGAATGGGGAGGCGCAGCTGAGCGCTGCTCTCGCGCTGCTCTCGCGCTGCGGCAGAGAGACTCTGGCAGCAACGCGCAGAGAAGGGATATCGCCGCCTTCCGCTCGCTGTAATCAGGATCTGACTCGTGATCATTTACACATAATGAAGTGTGAAGAAATGTAAACAAAACATAATGACTTTCACTTCCTTAAAACAACAAGAGTTATAAACGTATCCAGTAGCAGTGTCATTTTAATTTGATGCATTGCCTACGTATAATTGTTTACATCAGCTGACTGCATAAGAGTTCAGATTACTTCAAAAATGTACTAATGTACTAACTAACTAACTAACATCAGCACTTATGTAAATAACAACCAAAGCAAAACTGAAACCCAGTGCAATGCAACTGGTTATGACTAATCAACAACCAGATAAGCAGTATCCTCTATTACAGAATGTTTACATGGGTATCAATTTATTTTAACGAATCGAATATGCATTTGCTTTAACGATATCCATCGGAGGTTGTAATAAATCGGACTATTTTTTAAGTTATGTGTAAAGGCAAATACAGCGCTAATTTACAGGACTAAAATGTAAACAGAATGCAATTTGACAACAGGAAACACGTTTTTTTCTCATCCCAGGCAGGTTCAGTTAAGGCACATGTTTACATGAATCTGCTACTGTGCTATAACCTAGACGCGTTACAGTGAGCTGTAAACACTGACCACACGCTGAGCATATTTGGTGTTGTCAAAAAAGTATTAAAGCACTTTCCAGTTAAAAAAACTGAATTAAGAAAACAAGTGGAAAACAATAGCAGGACAACAAACACCTTATTTGATTCAAATGATCCGATTTATTTTAAATAATCAGACTAAAAATAGTAATAATGTGTGCTTTTTTTGTGCGTTTTATTTATATTAAAAACAATCTAACTCTAAAAAAGTCCAGTTAAGACCATCAACTAACTCGAACTTACTATATCAATGCACTTCAAAAGAGCTGCTTATAAGTCACATGAGTTCGAGGCTGTCAAACCTGACATGTAAGTTGTTATTACGCTGATATGATCGCTTGATTTTCAACTCAGAAACGCCAAAGTCACATCTTTTTCACCTGACCCAACAGTCTGGCAAAGTAAATAATATCTGTACGCACGGAGCATTCATTTCTAAAGTACTCTCAGCCTCGCCATGTGCTCCCTCCACCTAACATCAACAAACACGCACAATAACACACGCGACGTAAATGCATAGCGGCTACCTGCTCCGTCCGATCTTCTCCCACCGATGCTCGCCGAACTTCTGTAGGACGGTGTCCGCTGGCTAATGCTGCCAGATGGAAAGATCAGTTATGCATGCAAATGTTTCCTGAAGCCCGGTGCGCTTCAGTTTGAGCATTAAGCGGAAAAAGGCGCAGTTCATCGTAATCTGACAAAATAATTCCGTTAATGTGGTGCCGTGGTGACCGTTCAGCCTTCCAGTTGAAGGCTGGCTAAGCTAACGAGGTTAGCAAGCTAATTTCAGGAGCTATTTTAAATCCAGGGCGCTGTTTGTTTTCCGGGCGTTTGTCGTTGTAAACACGCTCAGGTGACGCTTGGGCGTTTCTTTGATGCTTTACGGGGCCGCGGCGCTGCTGTCATCTGAGTCAACTGGTCATTTGTGTGTTTAATTCTCGCGTTGATCTCTCCCCACCGCCATTTTCATCCTCGAGCTACACAAACAAACAGGAGGATCGCTGACGTCACGCAGAAGGTGCCTGACTGCGCTGATCTGTACGGCATAGTCGAGACGGTTGCGTAGCGACGCATGGTTTGGAGATCTGATTGGCTGCGAGGCTGTGCGTACATCGAGCGTTCGCTGGGCGGCGTAGCGCGTGAACGTACAGCGACTGGGGCAAGGTGAGCGCGCGGCCGCTCAGGGGGGCCCACCGGGGTAATAATGAAAACTAAAATGCGACTCTTTTGCATTTCAAATAACTGCACTTCTGACATTTCTCCTCCTCGCCTTCGTCGTAAGCACATGGCTTATGGTTTTGCCCCGCACTGCGTTATGCGTTAGGCAGTTGTCATTTACAGAACGACCAGTTGTTTTTGTTTGGGCTACCCACGTGAACGATAAATGGCAGAGAAGTCATTGTTTATGAGAGGTGTGGTGGGGCAGATCTGTTATAAATAGGCTACAGCGATAAAGCAAAGCAATCGGTATAAATTAAATGTGTGCATTTTGCAATAGTTCTTAGACAGGTTGTTAGTCTTCAGTTCGTGTTTATAAAATTAGCTCAGTTTTCAATATACAGCACGTGTCTTAGCTTCACTTGATTAGTCGTGAACTGTCAACGCAAACGTAAACAAAAAATCTGAAAATACTGTATTTGCCACGGCCAGAATGCAATAGAACTTGCACTGGTTTGAGCAGAAGACAACACAATACAATACCACAGAGAGATCATTCTGTAAATGTTTTTTGACTTAGGGAAAGAGCTCAGTACACTTGTTTGGTTTACTACAAAAACACAAGGAAGCAGATCAGTATAACGGCCTGAACTTTCTCTCTCCAGGAAAAGCCTGATGCCTCTGCCAAGGGAAAATTAGAGAGAGGAAAAAGCATTGGCAGAAAGAGAAAAAAACAAACGTTGTTGTGGTTCATGGATTGGAAAAAAAATAATTCATGGTTTGTGAATGTTATGCGGCTTTGTCGTCATAACGTTATTCTGTTACATTGTGCAGTGTGTGTGTGCAAACTTTGATTCTGTATCGGGAAAATTGTCACATGGCGGTAAACGTGAATCTGGAACGGAACCGTGTGTAACACACACTCCGAAGCAGGAGACGGCAGCGTAACACAAACAATAGAGACGAATGACGACGTCATCTGTGTGCGACAGGATGTTGTCACGGCAGGCACTATTTAACTTTACAGACTATTCTGAAACGATCTACGAACAACTAATACAGCACGTTTTCCACTTACTGGAATCCGTGTAATGTCAATATGTTTTAACGTTTGAAGGTTTGGGGATTCGCTTGAAATTGTTAACTTGAACATGGGTTAACTCCAGCTAATATACAGCTCTGAAAAACAATAAGTGCCAGTAAGTCCTCAAAAGTGGAATCAAAGAATAACTGTTGACTTAAATTTTTACTTTACATGTTTGAAATAGCAGTATGTGCTGTACCATGATACGCTGCTAGAGATCGGTTGGCATGATGAAAGAGTTTGGAGAACCTGGACTCAGAGCCGAGGACATAAGCACAGTCATCAGAAAGCTTGACTGAGCAAACAGACTCTTGGCTTGGACTGGTGTTTTGCTGCCACCATTTAAAAAATATTTTGGGATTGTGCAGGATTGTACTGGGGGATTAACTCTCTTTCCACCAGGATTAAAGTTATATTATGTAGATACCTTAGATTGCTGCTGTCTGTTGTCCTCCTTGCAGTTTTAAATAAGTTGAATAAGTTTTTTTTGGTAAATCAGAAATCATATTTAAAAACTCAGTGTGTAAATGTAATCCTCTGTAACCCATGTTTATTATAATTATGTTTATTTTGTCATGTTTAAATTACTATGAACTATTTTTATTAAACAATGGAAATTTCACTGTCAATTTTTAATCACAAGCTGTTTTGTTTTGGCTCTTTTGTGGTATTCGAAGAGTGTGCTCAAGGGTTTTACTCCCTAGAAATGCTGTAAGGACTTGCAAATGTAGTTACAAATGTAGCTTTTCAGAAGAATAAACATGCATGCTGTACAGGAGTCAAGGCAAAGACTTTGCATGGAACTGTATGCATTTACATTTATTCATTTGGCAGACGCTTGTACCCTAAGATTTAACATTTTGCCCTAAGAATTGTATGCAAGTTCTGTTTCTGCTAGACGGCGTTACAGAATAACGAGATGTAATTGGTTCGGTGCATTCACCAATCACGTTGAAGCAACCGAAGCATTTCTGTGACATTGCCATAGAAACCAGTTTACAACAGCGTGTTATGCGATGGACCTTTTGGTAATATTACTTGTGTTTTAAATATTTATTTATAGTTTCTGAAATGCAGAACATATCTCTGATTTACTGCATTCCGTCATAGTAATTGACAGACGGTACAAGTGACCCAGAAAACGGATTGTTAATCCGAATTTAAAATCTTCGCCCCTCTCTTCTAATAAAAATGTCTTGACGGTGTAATGAAAATAATTTGTTGAACAAGAATACAACAAACAGGGAAAAAACCCTTTATATGTACATAAATGTATATATGTAAACAAATGTACTACAAATCTAGGGGTGACGTTTCAGGGTGACGTCATACAACAACTAGGAAAAGAAGGAAAAGGTCTGTGATCGTCATATAAATGTGAAGGATATCACTGGAGGTGACGTTTCAGGGTGACGTCAGACGTACATGTGAATCAGCCATGAGGCAGCAACCTCTACCGTGATATCAAGGAGAGGAGGGCAGATCTGAACTGTAGAGAAGCCGAAGCTTTCGTCATCTAACATTCAGCGGATGAAGTCCGACTAAGGTGAGATAAGGTCGTGCAATGGGGGCTAAACGCAACGAATGACAGTGGCGCATAAAACGCATCGCGCAGCTTCGCCGGGTCATTTAATTCAATAATAACTTTCATTGAATCGCAGGGTTATAGTACAAGTGCTCAGAAAACGTGGCGTCGCTTGGATGTTGTTGACGGATCGCTCGTCGTGTCTCGTGACGAAACGGGGTTACCTTTTACATCCACCAGAAGCGTCTGCAGTGTTTGCCAATGCATGCATGCACGACAATTTTACACAATCACCCACATTAAACGCCAGCGCGGACGTGCACTGTGACGTTTGCCTGAAAATATAAACGGTGGCCGGCAGTAATATCGCTATATATAGATTTACGTTACAGCGCTTCACGCCTGTAACCGGTCGCTCGGTGCGGTTGCGTGCGTAGCGGGCGGGGGGCTGTCACATTGACCGGTAATGATGTAACCTTCGCGTCGTGTTACTTAACTTTCTGATGTTTTGTGTACGCCAACATGGTTAATTTTA
This sequence comes from Botia kubotai, assembly GCA_036877585.1. Taxonomy (NCBI): domain Eukaryota; kingdom Metazoa; phylum Chordata; class Actinopteri; order Cypriniformes; family Botiidae; genus Botia; species Botia kubotai. The sequence goes on from JAZGTI010002447.1 coordinate 12,827, forward strand.
ATTTAATGTATTTAATTCAAAACCAGATGAGAATGCGCTGTGAATCAGTCTTCTATTCCGCCATTGAACCGCACGAGGAAAATGGTCGTGACATGAAACAACACGTGCGATGTGTCAGTGTACGCGGTGTCATCTTCAAACACGCATAATAACTACATTAGTTATATTAAAAGTGTAGACTTTATGATGCATTAAAGACTGTAAACCGTTGTATCTTAGTGAATGAAGACTACATGGTTATTTCCATGCTTTTATTGAGTCTTGCTTGAACGTTTGCTAAGACACTGATTGATCAGATAACAGTGAATCGGCGGTTGTAAACTGGTCAGCTGACATTATACTAATAAATCGAGGTATTTTTTGGCACATATCACGTCGTTTCATAAAAGCATTTTAAAACAGCAGTTGTAAGAGCTACAGCCCTAAAGAATGAGCGGCGTTTGGTTGGATGGAGTTCAGGCAGGCAGTGATAGGTGGGTCAGTTGTACTCATTATTTGTCTGTTTTGTTTTTCATGTAAATAACAGCAGACGGGTTGTATTTGATTGTAGTTTTTGGTACTTGCTGACGGTTGCCGTTTTGACCCAAACAGAAGATGCACTTTTGTTTGGCATCTCGCATTTATTTTTTACAAATTTCCTCCTTTGCCCAGAATGTCTTTAAAGCTGCAGTCTGTACAGGGTTTAGGTTAAAAATGAACAAACATCTGTTAAGTACATGACAGAGCAGTTCAACACTGTTTACAATGGCAAGTGTATAATAATGCTTTATGATTAAAATGGCATACGCGTTTTCGCGGGAAATGACAGTTTGACTTGTGGTTACGTCACATCTGTAAACAGAAAGAAGATTCGGCTACTAAATTGTGTGTGTGGTCGCAGGAATGGAGGCGTTTTTGCAGCTAGTCCTTAAGGCAGCTTAGAATTTAGGCTTGTCATCAGCTTTAATAAAATAACTGCAAGTAGCTTGCAATTTTATGTTTCAAACAGAGGTGGCGGTAGAGAGGACAAAGTTCCAGATTGCAGTTTTTTTTTTAAAGTTAATGTTAATCTTTCCTGCAGTTGATGTTCAGTGCAGTAATCCAAGTAGTGGTGACAACAACTTTGCTTTGAGTTTTGGTATTTTAAACAGTATAACAGTTTTTCATTCACCAGTATTTAATTCATTTTGAAACCTGTTCTGTTGATCTTCTGTTTAATGTTTTGTTTTGTTTTGTATTGCCTGTTTTTTATTTCAGCAGGAGTCTGAGATTATTAGATCGCCTTGACACGCTGTTCGAACATGCAGCCACGGTTAACCAACCCAAATAAAGCGACCATTGGAATTAAACGACATCTATAACTGCATTTATTTACTGTTTCAATAGCATGTGTTATTGTAGACGATGTTTTAAACAGGGTTCTGGTGGGGTTGAGCGTCGGTGAGCTGTGTGTAGTGCTTCAGAAGCAGGGCTTGATCAGAGAGGATCAAGAAAATCAAACAGACATTTTGCGAGGCCTTTGTTCCTCTGGTTGATCATGGAAACCCTCGTGACTGCAGATCAAGGCATCTTCCTGGATGTGTCTCATTTCAGATGCATCATGAGCGACTGAAATCAGAAACATTACATTTATGCATTTGTCAAATGTTTTATCCAAAGCGACTCACAGTGCGTTAAAACTATTAGCATTACTAGCATTTTAATCAGTATCCGTTTTCCCTGGGAATCCAACCCGTGACCTTTATCTAACAGATATATCTTAGCGGTTGATCTTAGCTATTTATCTTAGCTGTTGATCTTAGCTGTTGATCTTAGCTGTTTTTCTGACATGGAAATATAATGGAAATGAATCTGGACACCCAATCTCTTTTCACCTCACAGCAGGTTAAAGAATCATGTTGGTTTACATGTTCTTGTGTTTTTCTGCTGATAACAACCAGCCTGTCCTTTCTCTGCTGACACGCTAAATTAGAGAGATTAAATTGGTATAAATGAGGAAGCAATACAGCCAGAAACTACCCTTCACCACCCAAACATCACCAGTGCTGTTATCTGAGTTGAAATGGACCTTTCGGGCTGTAGTCTGTGTTCTTATCATGCACACGTGAGACTTATCTTTTAACATGCTAGCCAACACAGTTTTTTCCGTTCTTACACAAATACACTATTAATTCAGTGGAATAAACAATTGTCTGTCAAAGCCTGTAAACTTCTCGTAGCTAATATTCTGGAGATGGCAAGAAAATAGGATCAATTCCCAGCGAACACACAAACTGATTAACTAGTTCTTTGAATATGATGTAGTATAAATGCGTCTGCCAAATGCATAAGATTATACATGTAAAATCATAATATATGGCTGTTATAATATTTTAATTTTTGGCTTAATATTAAACTCTTAAACTTGGCATAGAATGCAGGGAATTTAAGAGCTCTCAGTTGGTTGTTTTAATGTTCCTCCCACCTGCAGTCAGTGTTGTGTGGAATGCTGAAGCTCTTGCTGTCCCACGGTTACTGAACTTCATAATATTTTGGAACTCGTCCATGTTCTCAAGGCTGAACAGACCTTTGGTACATTTGGACAGTGAAGGTAAAATTACATGAGAGAAGATGCACTGATAATGTTTATTTGCAGTGGGGTCCACAGGTCTGAGACCTGTAGTGCAAATACTTCTTTCGCGTTTTCATTACAAATGACAAATATCAATTTAAGTGATTACGTACATTTTTGAAAAAAATTATGATTATTATGTGTTATGACCGTCTCTCGCTTTAAAGACATAATTATAAATTGTAAATGTACATTTAAAAAAAACTGTATTTTCAGTGTAGTTCAGTGTAGGACTCCACTGTGTAAGAAAGCAATACAACTGTTAAGTTCCAGTTAAAGGTCACTTATGAATATTAGGATTTGTATGCATGTGCTGTTCCACAAGACAGCATTGTTTGCAACTAATTGACAGGTATTGGTTAGCAAACAAGTTACTGACTATCTGAGTTGTTAGTCTGGTGTTCCGGGCAACAACAAGAAAGTTTAGTATGGGTGACCTTTTACCCAGTTTACAGTGTAGTAATTTGCCTGTGTGGGCAGATTATAATTTAGACTGATAAAGCTTATAATTAAAAAAGACTGACAGGGTTCTTTTGTGATCCGTTTTGAGCTGTTGGGCAACACATTTACATTTATACATTTGGCAGATGCTTTTATCCAAAGCGACTTGCAGTGCATTCCAGATGTGTATTTTATCAGACTGCATTTCCTGGGAATCGAACCCATGTAGTGCCATGCGCCACCCGTTGAGCAACAAGTTCTGTCCTTAAAATGATTTGTAGACCAACACAGAAGTTTTTTTTTATAAAATGTTCTGAGGTTAACATTTACTTGATTTTTAAAGATTTTCCAGACATAAATTACATGCAGTCGTACCTCAATAGTGAATTAAGAAACCACTTTGTGCTTTTAAAAACATAATTAAATGCTTACAAATATAAATGTGCTAGTCTTAACATGTTTGTGTGGACACAATGTTGGACGGGAGGTCTGATGTATGAAATTCTAGGAGATTCTCACTCAGGTCACATGACTGGTGTTCTGGTTTAATAAGGCACGTTGCGCCTCACAAGACGCAGTGATAAAAAGGTTTTATGAGAGAGACTGATATTATGTGTTTAGATTATAGTGTGCTGTTAAACACCTAGTGGACTGTGTAAGACTTGTGAAACAGATTGAGACGGTATGTACTGTCATAAACCTTCTAACCTTTGTTTCCTCTGTATGTAGTTTTTTTCTATATCTCTTGTAAGCTTTTAGAAATAGCCCTTTTGTCTGTTGTTTTGTCTGTGTCAGGATTGGTCTACGTAGCTTTTAAAATAAATGTTTAGTTTATTTTGTTGTATTTATTTGTCACAGAGGTGATTTGAAAGCTACGGCGGAAAAGATTTCCAGGGAGTCAAGACACAAAGTTCGGTCTGTCACTCACATATAGCTGTTGCATGGCTTTTTGAACATATTGCCTCATGCTTTAAAGACTTAAAACGGCATTCGTGTAAATGTTTCTTTTTGCCTTAGCAAAACATTGACCAATTATTTCGAAAACGTGTCAGTAATCAGTAAACCTAGACAAACAGTAGTTTCAGGTGGTGTTGCTTCTGTCTAAACAGTCATGGAAAATTAATTTTTGTACAGCACGTTGCCCTCTGTGTCCACCAGGTGTCCCGTGATGACCCTACAGGCGACTGTCCACTGACCCTTAGCTGATTATCTAGGAGCTGCATTACTCCGTGTGCTCCTCCCCACACCGCATTGCATCATGGGGGATGCAGTCCAGATGCACTTTGGCACAGTGGACTACGTGATTTTCGTCTTGTTGCTGGTGGCCTCCACGGGAATCGGTCTTTACTATGCCTTCTCCGGGGGTCGTCAGAGGACCACGCAGGAGTTCCTGCTGGCCGACCGCAACATGCGCTGCCTGCCGGTGTCTCTTTCTCTGCTGGCCACCTTTCAGTCGGCGGTGGCCATACTGGGGGCCCCATCTGAAATTTACACGTACGGGACTCAGTACTGGTTCCTGGGCTGCTCGTACTTCCTGGGGCTGCTCATCCCAGCGCACATCTTTATACCAGTGTTCTATCGACTCCGCCTCAGCAGTGCCTATGAGGTAGAACGGCAGATATTGACAGTGTCTTTGTTTGTTTGTGCTGTACGTGTAGTTATTATGTTTGTTCTTGTGGGGAAATTTACTAGCGGGTGGCCAGAACGGTTTATTCAGTAGCAGAAGCCAAAAAGTGTATTTGAGCAGACTACAGTACAGTGTACAGTATATTTGCACAGCATTGGTCTGGAGTATGATGTTTTGTTGTCATGTTTTTTCTCCTCTGTCACTTGTTAGTATCTGGAGCTTCGCTTTAGTAAAAGTGTTCGGATATGTGGCACTGTGACCTTCATCTTTCAGATGGTAAGACTGCTTTGAGAGCTTATAAACATGAGCTTGAGTGACCTTTTTAATTTACATTGTCATGTATGATTAAAAAAATGTTCCTGCAATGTTACTGCAAGAACATTTTTGATAACCCTGAGAGAACTTTAAGTCGTTTGACATCGTTCTGAGAACGTTCCCTGTTGGCTGTTTCTGTTATCAGGGTTGATCTGTTTAAGATGTGTACGGTGTAGTGTTACACTGAACCATCAATTACTGGAGTGTGACAGTAATCCGGGAGACATGTGTAAGATTTCAACCTGTTAAACTTTGTTTTGTTTACGTTTGCACAGGTGATTTACATGGGTGTAGTCCTGTATGCTCCAGCGCTTGCCCTCAATGCTGGTAAATCAACGTATTAATGCGTAACACCAGCATATCTAGTTTATTTTTAGTCTATATAAATGCATTGAAATGAACAGAGCAAATGTGATTTTCTTTGGATTTCTGTCATGGTTGCAGTAACTGGTTTTGACCTGTGGGGGGCAGTGCTGGCAATGGGATTGGTGTGCACGCTTTATACAACACTGGTAAGCTGACGAGATCCTGCAGTTTTTTTTCAGCTCATATTTTACAGTGATGCATCCAGTTTCGTTGTACCGCTCTGTCGCATTATTTCACGCATGTTTTTATGCACCAGGGAGGTCTGAAGGCGGTGATCTGGACAGATGTGTTCCAGACCATCGTGATGTTCGCGGGGCAGTTGGCTGTGATCGTGGTGGGAACGCACCAGGCGGGGGGCATCAGTGAAGTGTGGAAAAAAGCACAGAATGGCAGTCGTATCTCAGGGCTGAAGTGAGTGACGTGTCACACTGACTTTATCTCAGATTGTTGTGGAGGTTTGCACACTACATAGTGAACGAGTTCGTCTAGGCCGTGTCATGCCAGTGAAGACAAACTGATGCTCTGGCCCACAGTGGCATTTTATACAAGTGCCTCCAACTCCGTGGCAACTGTTGGGAGGTACATAAGAAATGATTTACTGACTCGACATCAGTGCATGTTCCTCAGGAAGTTCATCCTTCTTCACAGCTTATGCTCCACAGAGAACCATCGTAATACTAAGACCACTGTCAGATGCTTTACACTCATTGTTATTTGGTTTCCATGGCAGCCTGAACCCTGATCCCCTAGAGAGACACACGTTCTGGACTCTGGGAGTGGGGGGTGTTTTCCTCATGCTGGCGCTGTATGGGGTGAACCAGGCTCAGGTCCAGAGATACCTCAGCTCTCGCACAGAGAAAGAGGCCATCATGTAAGCAAACACCCAGACGCATTTAACACTCCACTGGAGTCCACCGAGTCTGAAATTTTACTCCATTCACGCTGATTCTGTTTGTTATATAATATGACTGTAACAATACTCCATCGTTTCACAGCGTCTGTTTATCCATCATCTGCGTTTTAAAGACTGAAGTTTGATTCTCATGAAGTGGCCAGTAGACGTGTCTCAGGGCTGATTGTTTTTCAGGTCCTGCTACGCTGTGTTTCCATGCCAACAGATTGTGCTCACATTAGGCTGTTTGATGGGTCTGGTTATGTACGCTCGCTATGGGGAGGAGAGCCCCCTGGATCAAGGCTACGTCACAACTAACGACCAGGTTTGACTTGAGAAATAATCGCCACATTTGCGGCTGATCTAGTTTGTTATTCTTAAAACTAAATTTTGAAAGTTCACATTGTGATGATACGCCGTCCTACATGCCTGTCAAACTATGTATGTGTTCATGTTGTTGGAGGGGGCGTGGCTTTGAAGAGCGCTTTGAAGAGGGGGCGGGATCTTACACTTCAGAGCTAGCTCGCTATTGCTAGCCTCCCTTAAAATTGCCCACCCTACCTCTAAGTGTGACATCAGCACACCTCTGGTGTACTTTTCTTTGTTCTTTATTATGGTCACGTGACTGTCTTTCTCATTAAAGATGGTGCTGTACTTTGTGATGGACGTGTTGAGGGATCTGCCCGGTTTGCCGGGACTGTTTGTCGCGTGTCTGTTCAGCGGAGCTCTCAGGTAACAACCTCCTGATGGGGGAATAACAATAATCTTGTAGCATCTTAAATAAACGGGTGTTAAAGTCTCATTTTCATGGTGTCCATGTGGTGTTACAGCACAATCTCATCTGCCTTCAACTCTCTGGCAACGGTTACCATGGAGGACCTGATCAAACCTCACGTTCCAGCCATGACTGAGACACGCGCCACGATGTTATCAAAACTCTTGGGTATGTGTTTAAGAAGTGACGTTATGTTAAATAACAGCACAGCTGTGATGCATCTGTAGACATGCAGGTATGATTTAATCACAAATGATGCTGTACTGACATTTAACAGCATGATTGCTAGCATAATGCTTTATATAAAGTAAATATAAAGGATGAAAGTATCAAGTGTAAAGCTTGTGCAGTTCCATGTCACCAAGGCAACCCAGAGTGGAGCGACAGCCCAATTCCTGCTCAAATTGTTCCATAATCTGCTTCAGTTCTGCCTTTAAAAACAGCTTCACTCCAGTGTAATCACACAACTGCTGCGTCATCTGTTGTTATCTTTCCTCACAGCGTTAGCCTATGGGCTCGTGTGTCTGGCCATGGCGTACATCGCTTCTTTAATGGGCTCTGTGCTGCAGGTAAGGCTAAAGGTGCACTGGTACATACTGCAGTATTAATATAATAACAGTGGAATGTTACTGCAGCTGTAATGGAGAGTAACATGTTCTCTCTGTCTCCTCCAGGCAGCACTCAGTATTTTTGGGATGGTGGGGGGGCCTCTTCTGGGTGTCTTCTGTCTGGGGATGTTTTTCCCGTGCGCTAATTCCACCGTAAGTAAAACGGCATTTAAAGCTGCAATCTGTACGTTTTTGGGTCGAAAATAAACAATCTGTTATTGAGCAAATTTTCCATAAAATGTCCGTTTGGGTTGCAAAAAGTATGCAACCCAAAACCCCAGTATGTTACTTCACATACTTTGCGAAAGTATGTTAAGTAACCTGCAATTTTATGTTTCAAACAGAGAGACAAAAGTTACACACTGCAGCTTTAAACGAAGCAGCCACATGATATTACTGTGATATTTGTTTGTCACTTTTTCAGCCAATAGGAGGTGAGAGATGATTTCATTGGCCGGTTATGTTTTACAGGGCGCTCTGGTCGGGCTGGTGGCCGGGCTGCTCATGGCTTTCTGGATCGGTATCGGTAGCTTTGTTTCACGCATGTCCGCATCTGTAGCTCCCTTGATAAATGCCACTGCCATTCCTGATGTAGGAAACCTAACGACCGCTGTCATGACGACGCTGAGCCCAACTAAACCCAGGTGTGTCTGAGCTGAGATAACAGCGATCTAATGGCTGAATTATACATTCCCTCCACAGAGTGTGATGTGGGCTTGAATCACTTCCTGTGTTCTTCATCCGTCATAAAATTGTGAAAGTGTGAACCTTTCACACGAGATGCTTTAATTTATCTGTGGCTGTAGTGTGTTTTGTATTTGTCTGTATTTTTTGAGTTTGATTTCCTGTTCAGGATTAATATTTTAGCTCCTGATAACAAACCAGAAAGCATTTTTAAAACAATAGTTAAATATATTAGAGCATTGTTTACCACAATGTGAAAATGTTTCTTAGTCAGTTAATTATGTACACAGTCAGTCTGTTATTTGTGTTTCTACTGGTTTTATATACACTGGACTCTCCTCTTATTTACACCTTTGAAACCTTCATCTTTATTTATGTGTTTACTGTTATATATTTGTGTTTTAATTGTGCTCTTAATTTCACTCTACGCAGAGCTGTGTGATGACAGCGAAGGCTTTTTTCATTTCTGTTCTATTTCTGTCATTTTTGTTTTTTAAAGGCTGCAGATCAAACTGTCTCATTTACTCCGTCTCTTCCTCACAGACCGTCTGGTATCCAGGCCCTGTACTCATTATCATACATGTGGTACAGCGCTCACAATTCTACCACTGTGGTGGTGGTGGGGCTGTTGGTCAGCTTTCTCACAGGTACTGTGTGTTTCTAAACACATGAACTAAACACACAGTCTGTTGATGAGACGTCTCATTTCGGTGTGGAGGGATCTGTCGTTTCAAGCAGTGAATGGATGTTTTCTGTGCTCCCTCTCAGGGCCATGGAAGGAGAAGCAGTTGAATCCAGGCACAATTTACCCAGTTTTGGGCAATCTGCTGTTCTTTCTGCCCCAGCGCTACAAAGAGAAGCTCTGCTGCGTCACCCCGCTGGACAACAAGGTGATTTTCAGCATTGAAATGAATAGTAATGACCGGTCACTCACGGGTCACAAGGTCCTGCTTTTAACACCACCAAGATCCTGGATTAACATCTGTAGTTGGACCTGAAGGAAACATTCCAGAAACATAGTTTTAATACTAGCCCGTAACCATAACCTACCAATAACTCTGAGACAGAGTTAAATAAGAATGGTGTGTTACTCCCTAAACCTAATCTTAACATTATTCTTAAACCTAACCAGATCTGTTTGTAGGTGGTGATTAACATACTTGTTGGACTTGTATCTACATTCTCCACAGTTTCACTCAAAACATGCAAAGCTTCTTTCATTGTAAGAGGTTGTATGTGTGTGTATCTGTGCTTTAGTCTAGAGGCCTGAACCGACAGCCTTACCAGATGGCACAAAAGGAGACCAATGGTGTCGCCTGCACTAAAGACGAAGACAAGCTCAGGGAAGACGAGGAAGAGCAGGTTACTCCTCAGCCTACCTGCAACCTCCCTCACACACTGCAGGAGACAGCCTTGTAGAAGCTCCTGCCCTTCTGCATGCCATCACCTCATGGAGGGCTCACAGTTAGAATGCCACAGTGGTGTACAGATTTACGTCTTAAATTAGGTGAGAAGAATGCAGAACCATTAGTCCATAGGTTTTGGTGTGCATTGTGATGTCATTAAACGGTCCTTTTCAACATCAGTTCACTGTTCCCCAAACTGCCAGTGATGGACGCTGTGAGAGGTTTATATGGTACCTTCTCATCACTGGTCTGTGTTAAACCACTAACGCTCAAACAGTCGCCAAATCAGCATCTTTTAAAACTAGTTTACACAGCCTTGTTTAATCTCATATTTTAGTAATTAGATTTAGCTTGGTCGCGGTGGACGTACAAGCACAAATCAAAGCGCTCTGGAGGTCAGGTTTGAGATCAGTGGTTTACTGCTGGTTTGCACACGTCCTCAAACTTTGACCGACTGCAGTCGTTTATTCTTCGTGCCATTTGCCGTCTTTCTGTCCCAAAGATTGTGTTTGTCCACTGGCCTTTCTTTTACTGTTTGCCTTTGGAAGTGCAAAGGTAAATGTGTGCATTCACTAAACCAAGCTGACCGTTTACAGCTAATGAAAATTTACAACCAATATTTCAAATGTTAGTGCAGTAAACTTCCTGCTTACGGTTCATGACGAGACGATCTGTGTCATAATTCTGCGTGAGATGCATGTAGGATCTGTAACTCCCTCTGACTCGCATTGAAGCCCGTCGTTCGTGTTGTCAGAAGTGCCTCCTCATATGAATGTCTGATGTTCTGTAGTTTTGTGCCTGTGCTGTTGCTTTAGTTTGCCGTCTTATAGCTGCTGGGACCAGTCAGTTCCCATGATGCATTGCATTTAAAAACAATAACTGGATAACTGTTCCTTTATCATCTCAGCATGAGTGTTTAATGTGTCAGGATCAAATGTAATTTTAAATTTTAGCAAACCGTCACGTTCAGAAATGTTATTTATGATGTTGAATGTTCTTTGAAATTCATAACACCATGTTCGATGTTGAGCTAAAGATGTTTGTCATAATATATAGTAAGAATACTAAGAAGACTAACTGCACAGAACGGAAACCTCATGGAAAACCACAGAGCGTAACTACGAGTATGAAGCGTTTCATTAGCTTTTATCGCCTATGGTTTAATATGGTTGCGCTAGTTCCTTGTTATTTGTTTTGATTTGGTTCGTTTCTTTAAGTTATAGCCGCATTGTCTTTGCCTTTCTAGCATGTTATGCTCTCTAGTCCAGATTCAGACCTCAGTTCAAGCCGTACCATCTGTAGATGTTAGACATCTGTAGGATTCCAGTCTTGTCTTGTGTTTGTGAACGAAAGCTTTCTCTGACCCATCACAACCTCTCAAGCACAGACAGTCCGTTATATTTTCAGCTTGTGAGTTTTTGTTTGTTTGTTTGTTTGGAGTCTCACATGCGTTTATTGTGGGTGCTCATTTTGGTCTGGTGACAGGTTTTAGTTTTTTGTTTTACATTTGTCTTCATACTATCATTGTCAATGATGTTCGTATGATGTGTGAAATCATAAGGGGCCGTTTGCAAAACAGACACATTTGTGTATTTTTAATCGTTAGGCTTTGTAAGAATCCTAAATGGACGTGAATCGTTTAAGATTTGCAATTTTTCTCATACAGGTAAACAGACCAAAAATAATGATGACTCATGTTGCACTATACATATTTTTGCCCAATCACATTCATCCTAGAACAGAGATGTCCCTCCCCTAATACCAACTGTAACCAATTAGCAGGTAGCAAATATGGCTGTGATAAACTAAATGGATGTTTAAACTAAAGCCTATTGGCTATTGTTTAAAATGGACAAGCCTTGATATGTCTTGCTTAATATCAGAACACAGGAACACACTTGGTGTAAATGGCCCTGTGGGATTTTCCTCCAGACAGTTGACTGAATGACACTATTTCATGCCTTCACAAATACATTGACTGAGGTCACACAATCACACAGTCACACAAGCAACTTTCAGACTAACAGTGTTAGATGTACAAATCTGGACATTTGTAGGTTGGGATTGTAGTTGGCAAAGTTCGAGCAGATACGTTTTGAATGTCCATCAGATTCTGATTTAAAATCATTCTGTTCATTCTTCATGTTGTGAAAAACATCTATTTCCGTTATAAAAACAAGAAAACACTTCAGTTTGGATTTTGTTAACGCAACCATTCCAGTCACAGGGTCCAATCCAATGATCCACTTATTGTCAGATGTGAACATCCGGATTTCTCATAAGCTCGTACGCTAAAAGTGTCTTATCATCAAAACAGACTTGTTGTATTATGACTGGATCAGTTGCGTGTACGACTGTCATCTGTCTACCAGACATTACTTGAATTATGTGTGTCGAATGATTTCTCCAAACACCTGAATTTATAACCACAAAGAGCCGCACAATTTGTGTGTTTTACGTGTCTGTCCGTCTGTTCGGTTCCTGGTCTCTGTTAATGGTGATCTAAATAAGGAACATATACAGTGTACAGAGCAGCTGTGGGTCCCTAGAACCAGGACTAAGAACTCCTGCCATAGAGCGACAGCAGTTGTAACCTTGAATCTTTCATCTGTATTGTTCCGTTGAAGATTTGTCTGTCTGTTGCATTTAATAGAAAAACGAATGAACTTTCCTGTCAGCAATGAAAGAATAGAAGCACATTGTAAATGCACAAACAGCAGGTGAAATGCTGTGGTTGGGGCTTAGGCAGGGATTAAACTGTTACTGTGCTGACCCACAGTCCCCAGCAGTGTAAACCTGACAGGCTTTTGTGAGCTCCACTGTGAGAATTGTTTTCTATGATGTTTTCTATGCTCATTTTATATGGAGAGAAAGCTTAACTTTACTACAACCAAAATAAATATTTCCACACATAATATTTATGTTTTTATAAATATTATGAGAATATTTATTTTTTTTACCTGAGAGTTTATTTTAGTTTCCCAAATATGCATTCCAAAAAACCACAAGCAATGGAGTCTGACCAGCTTCATTGCTTTGGCTGTGCCTTCACTGTCTCTTTATTTGATTGGTCGTGAAAGTTCTCGTTGTGAACTTTCCGTAACGTGAGAGAGAGGCGGTTGTGTTGACCTGCAGTGCGTCTATAGCGATGATACTTTAAACAATAGTTAAACAGTTGTTGTAAGCAACACTACTGGCCATTACTTTGAATCATGAACACTCGTTCTTTTCCTCTCGATATATTGTTTGTAATGCAGAAGAGAGATAAATTTGTCTTCATAAAAATAAACATGTCTTCCTGGCTGTTCTTTTTGTGCTTTCTTCTAATGCTGCAAATACGTCACAATTCACCAAATACATTAAAGAGTCTCGCCAGATTTATTATAGCACATGGTTTCAGAATCTAGCATAGTGTTCTGAGGGTATTAAAATAGTATTAAAATAGTATTAAAATAGTGAAAATTGTAGGAAAGAATATACGATGTATTACCGTTTCATCCAGGTGCATCTGTGCACTGTTTAATGTCACTATTACATGTTTTCTGCTGTGGATAAACTCCAATACAAACACTTTCAGAACACTCAAATATTACAACACGCCACCTCCTGACAATCACACAGAAATATTTCAAAAACCATCTGCTGTCACTTTACAGTTATTACACTTAAACGGCGTGTTAAACATGACAACATTTCCTATATTTCTAACCTCAAAAAATACGAAAACACAACGAATATGAATGAATACAATGGTTGACAACTTCAACTGATTAGGAGTTTTTTATATAATGCTCACTGTGTAGATACAATGAAGTATATATGTATATAATGTTCCACATATATGAATAAGAGCCCATATGGATAAGAGCTATAGATCCTCATTTCCTCTTTTGTTTCTCTACGATCTTGACGAAGTTCTGAATGTCTTCTGCCAGTAACTCTGGCTCCTCCATGGCAGCAAAATGGCCCCCACGAGCCATAACAGTGTAAGTCACGAGCTTACGGTACTGCTGCTTGATCCACAGTTTAGGGGTATGGATGACCTCATTGGGGAAAGAAGCCACACCCGTCGGAACATAAACTGGGATTCTATTGGACAGAAGAAAATAGCACAGTGATGTATTGAAACCAAAAATATTTAGTATCTTAAAAATTAATCAGGTTTCTTTGAAGATTATACATTTATGACTAGTTACATTTCAGCTTCACATAACCTGTAGTTCTCTTACTTTGCATGGGGCTGGTTGAGACCTTTGCTGAAGTTCTCCTTGTAGAAGCGCATGGAGGATATGATGGACCTGGAGGTCCAGTAGATCATCACGTTTGTCAGCAGATCATCAAGAGAAAACTTCCTGTTGGGGGATCAAAATGGATGACACCAAACATATAGTACAAAAACCAAGTATAACGTTGAACTAACTATGGCTACCTCTCCAGTCCACCGTCCTCAAGGTTCTTAAAGTCAGGATCGGTCCAGGTTGAAAACTTCTCCAGAATGTAAGCAGCCAAACCAACAGGAGAGTCGTTCAACCCACGCCCTACGCCGCACAGTCACGCACGGTTAATATATATATTTATATACAGTATAATGTTAAAAGTGGACATAAACGTGACTCCATTTGTGCTTCTCACCCACAGTGTCGGGTTTAGTGGATTGTATGTGTAAATATCCCGACTCCCTCACGCGGTCCACCACCAGCTTCTGCGTGCAGGGAAAGAGACGTTTCACATCGTGCTCCGTGAAGTCAAAGAGTTTGGGAAACCGTCGCCCGAAGAGTAAAGACAACACCATGGGAAGACCTGGTTTCGCAGGGGCGAAGTTAATGTGGAGGCCTTTTACTGTGCTGAGGAGAAAGAACACGAACCGCAGAAGTTCTTATTAAATACACGGTGTTTATGATCAACAGTTCAATTCTCGTATTACCTTAATACTTCACAATAGTTGGTAGAAAGTTGTCATTTAGAATGATTTCAACACGGAGGTTTGCTGTGGACCCGGCGTTTTGGTTGTGAACCAAAATTTAGTTACTGATTCAGAAAATACTTCATCACATACTTGTTCTCCAGCTGGGCCATGTTAGTAGTGACCAGATAACCCCAATCTCCTCCCTGAAGGTAGAACTGATGGAAACCGAGTCGCTTCATCAGTTTGCTGAAAATGTGCGCTGCGCATACAGAGTTAAAACCTGCACACAAAACACGTAAGAGCGTCAGACAAAACAGACATGTTATCATTTTACTCCAACATGAGAACTTCTTTACCTTTCTTTTGTGGTGCCTCAGAGAAACCATAGCCGGGTATAGAGGGACAAATGACTTCAAACACTGTGTCGTCAGGGCTGGAGGGTTCCGTAAGACGAGGGATTATACCGTAAAATTCATAGAAGGAGCCTGGCCATCCGTGCACCATCATAAGAGGCACGGCACGCGCTCCTTCCGGCAGATTTGTGGGCTTCACGTGGACATAGTGAATATCAAGGCCTTGTAATAAAGATGACAGCCACAAGAATATGATGTGACAGGATAACAAGTGATGAATTTTTGAACACAGATTATTTTGAGTTTGTAATTTATCTGTAATATATGCAAAATATCCTCACGCCATGTTGTTTGTATATTATGCAAAAATACACTTCTTATAAGTGATGTAGTCACCATCAATGTTGGTTTTGAAATGAGGATATCGGTTCAGTTTGTCCACTTGTTTCCTCCAATCAAACTCATTTCTCCAGTACGACACAACCTTCTCGAGGTATCTGGAGTTGAAGCCATAGTTGAACTGACTGTCTTCAAGAGAAGGACATGGGCGGGTCTGATCCAGCCTCCCATGCAGATCCTAAAGCATTTTTAAAACCCAGTTAAAGGAAAACTTTAGTCAGAGAGATGGCGACACCACAAAATGTTAATGCCGATTTACCTCAATTTCTTCTGCCGTCGTCTCAACTTTAAAAGGGCGAATGCTGTCGTCTTCCAGCCCCTGGGGACAAGCGGCCACACCCCACCAGGCATCCTGGGCTTTTAGGACACCCTTGTTCTTCTTGAAGAACCAGAGGGCAACCACTGCCCCAAGTACCAGTGCCAAGGCTAACTCGATGTACATGATGGAGGTCTCTGGAATGAAGCTTTCCCAAAAAGACAAGTGATCTTTAGCGCCTGATCTGTAACCACCATAATAAAGTATTTGAATCATTGTGGGAATGTGGAGCAAAGTTCTGGTGTTACGCAACATTCCTGGGATAAGGGTGAACAAAGCTTTGTGGTTACAACATGTGGGTCAGCGTGCATGACGAAGCTTTTCACTAACTCCTCATACACAGTAAACTCTCCATTAACAGGAATCGGTGTGCTGTGATAGCTGTATATTAACAAATGTAAACACACAAACAACAACAAAATAATCTCATCTGAAATGTGACCTTTTCCGTCTTTTTGCATATCTGGGCAGTCGAATAACATCAGTAACCTGTTGAACACGTTATGCATAACTAAAATACATGAACATACAAAAAATATTTTTGTGAAATCACCCTTAAGAAGATTAATCATGGTTTTATTACAGTTTAAATAAAAAACATGGTTACTACACTTTATAATTACAATAAAACCATGGTTAGTTTTCATAACAAATTAAAAGTCGTTCTCATGGACAAAATTGAATAAGAATGTATTTATTTGCTAAAGGTGTCACGTGGCTTACGCTTGACTTTACTCACTGTATCATATTAAAATCTTTGTACGACCAGAAAGTTTGTGCAATATCAGTGTAAATTATTACATAACGTCCAGACTGTCTACACCAGGAAATAGCAACACATCGACCGATTTTTGTTGTAGCTTGACAATACTTCTAAAACGCCAGTTTGTTTAAACATGTCAAAACTGCAGAATATCAGCAGACGCGCTCACTCACCTCCGTAAGCAGCGAATATGATGCGCTCGTTTAGCGTTTCTCAAACGCAGTCACCGCAGTGCAGTATGGGAAATGTAGTCACCAAATGAGATGCCAAAATCATAGAACATGGCCGATCTTGTGTAACTCAATGTCGATATAGCTTTCCTGTAGCTCAGTGGTTAGAGCATGGCTCAGAACATGGGTTCGATGCCAGGGATTGCACATACTCAGAAACGATGTATAGTATAATACAATGTAAGTCGCTTTGGATAAAAGTGTCTGCCAAATGCATAAATGTAAATGATATTGCTGAACGAAGAACACAAATGATCCAAATAGTTTCAAACTTTTATTGACTACTTAAATATTTTATATAATAGAGAAATTATTTAATATTCTCTCCCTTTCCACAACACTGTATTTGTACTTGCGGATGTTGTGTGTTATTCCTCGTTCTACTCGTATGGATTTCTACATTGCTCTTCTATTAACTGAACACTCTAAACTTAATGTTGCAGCACTTTTAGCCAACACTGTCATTCATCCTATTGTGCAAAAGTTGGCGCGCCATCTTGATGCAGCAAATCTAAAATAACTGTATTTTATAAATCTCCCAGGGACTGTTCTGTCATTTTAATTGAGTTAGGACATTATAAAGAGAAGAAATTAAATTACAAATAAATTAAAACCAACATTTAAAGTTTGTAAGGAATATAATTAAAAGGAAAAACATTTAGATTTATTGTACATTATGCACAGACATACGAATTTGGTGACTGGATTTCATACTAATCTGCTTTTAAGAAATTAATGAGGCTCTTAAATTCCAACCTTTGAAATTAATTCCTACTTTCTCCAAACATGAAGTGACACCAAAACAACTGAAGATCAATTATATTTTGATCCAACAAGAACACAAACATCAGCAGCTTGTCAGAAGTTATTGCAGATTTCTCTTCCCAAAAGAATGTGATCTTGGATGTTCTCAACAGCAAACCAAATGTCTTTAGATCTGGATCTCATAAAACTGTCAGATTGTGCTGACATTATTGTCCAACACTGAAATGTTCATGCCTTCATTCAGTCTGTTTCCATGGCGCCACTGTGAGTCTCCTTAGAGACCATTAACCTCATCAGCTTCCCGTGCAGCTTCTCGATCTTCTTTACGTCTTGGGCCTGATCTGTCTTGTACTGTAAACACTGAGACAAAACATCCATAGAACAAGATCTACAGAAGACCACAAGCATAAAGACTCAAACTCACCACAGAGTCATCCGTCACTTTCATACAGAGATTTCCATCGCAATGTCGATATTTCAGAACCACTCTGACCTGAATAAAAAGAAACGTCACACACAAAGAGACATAAAACAAAGCTTATGAGATATGTGGGTTCACTCAGATCTATGAATATCTTATACAGTGGAACAATTACTTGGCTGCGGGTTGTAAATTACTTACAAAAACAAACTATTAACAGAATTCAGCGTTATAACACAACACAGTCAATGGAGCCAGTCCAACATGACAGATGTGGCCTGCATACTACTGCTTACCTGTGGCTGACAATCCTATAAACAACGATTCACATGCATTGTACCGTATTTTAAAACATATTATACAACCGTACGTTATATGTGCTCAACATGAAACCGTGCAACACAACAGTACAGCGTTATATTACTGGTAAAACCAGTGAAGATGTTTCTGGTCTCAATTACCTTCATCGGGTCGGTCAAATAAAGCTTTTCAGCCGCCCGGGCAAAATCTTCCCATGTCTGATAATAAGGCATAATTAAATAATAACTAAACAAATAAACGCTGCGCTAAACAGAAGTAACGTGTCAATACTCAGCAGTTTGGAACTAGTTCCAGATGGCCTAAATCATGGCCACCACTAGTCGGAGAAAAACACACTCCGATTGGTGGAAATGTTAACGGACCAATAGCTGACGCGGATAGTGCTGAGTAGACGTGACGTCAGGTACACGCTCAGATTTGTGGGGTATGATTGGTTAGTAACAGTGATGGGCGGGACTCAGCGCTTAGTTGTCCTGCGCCGCCTGGTGGTTCTCTAATTGGGGGCCGTGGGCAGGCAGATGGCGCTAGGGGGGCCGCATAGACATTTCTAGTTTAGGAAATTATTTAAAAACCTTTACCTGTATGCAACATGGCGTATTATGTATTTAAAAAAAATACATATTTAAAAGTAATAATAAAATATTTTTATTATACGTTTAATATTCAACACCAGAGAAATAAGACTACAAAGAGAATTGATGTTCCGGCATTGTATAAAGTCATTTGTTTTTGTTATATATAAATTATGCACGTAATATATTTATGTTGGCGTGACATACAAGCAAGTAATAGATGTTATAAACAATGGCGTTGCTTTGATATAGTGGTGAGTGAGAGAAAACAATGCATCAAATAATCGTTTACTAAACCGCATCAGTGTACCAGAAGATGGCAATGTTTTGCATGTTATCCCACATAATTATCCCACATAATCTATCTATTTATCTATCTATCTATCTATCTATCTATCTATCTATCTATCTATCTATCTATCTATCTATCTATCTATCTCTCTACCGTCGTTCGTGGGGGCGTGGTCAGTGAGTGTGTGCGTCTCTGCGTGTTGACGTAGCTCTGCGTCTGTCCGGTGGCTGTAGAAGGGGATCCCAGCGGCACATTGTCGCTGTTAGAAGCTCACAGTCGTTGAAGACCGAAGGCAAAAATTTCATTCTCACTTGAATTTTTTGCGGCGGTGTCTAGACACAGCGGTGCAATGCGGTAGATCATGTAGAGCGAGTTCTTTTTTTATTTGCTTTGATTTTTATTTCTATTTTCTTACTTTGCGGGATAGGAACTGCGGCGTTTCATTCATATCTTTTGTGACTCTGGTCAAGCGAAAACTTCTCGGACTCTTTGCAGTTATATAACGCTGTTGACTGGAAATCTCCATGAGGTGAGAAATGCCTGTTTTAATCTCAATGCACTGACATGCGGGACGCGATGCATAGCTGCTGCTCCGGGTTTTGCGCGTGCATTATTTGCGCACCGCTTATAAATAATGTAATACACAAACAGTTCATATTAAGGAGATGCAGCGCGCGATCTATATAAAGACAAAGGCTGTGTGACTAATTGAATTGATGCATTTGCTAAAATTAACTATCGATCGTTGTGTAAACATGTAAATGTTGGCTCTGGTCACTGCATACCAGCTGCACGGGGTAATTTAAATTAGGGATGTGGGCGCATACATTTCCGTTTAGTAAATGTACTGTCAATTGAAGTGGACAACCGTGCAGTGCAGCAGAGCAGCGATAACCGGAGACGTTCATGTTTTAAATCAAATGAGCATAATTCGATGTATTTTATACAGCCTCCGTTTACAGGACATTGTGTGTCACAGTCGATTTCCCCGTTTTTGGCTTATTTTATCTAGTCAGATTTTTACCAGTATCTGTTAGATTTAAAACGTGTGTGTGTTTTTGGCTTTAATAGTTTTTATTAATATTGCTTATATAGTGTTTTGTACTCTGCTGTCGTCATACAGGGTGTTCACAAATAACCCAGCTGATAAAGACTGCAGTACACCGTTTGTTCTCATGTATGATGAGGATGTGTGTGCTTTGATCAGCAGAACATCTCCGTGTTTCCTCACACGGTTTACTGAAGACACATGAAGAGAAGTGTCGGCTGTTAGCTCTGCAGAAAAGAGCTTCTAACTTTTCCCTGAGTAACAACTGCGGCTTGCGTCCTCTTATAGAATCATCTGTGTTATTTGGCCTGCATTGCCATCACATAGTACAGCACCTCAGATGACTCTGGTGTTCCTGATGTGTCAAAAACAGGATTGTCTCTCGTTTGGGTGACTCAGTGGGGACGAGCGTTCATGTGTTTTAGCCAGAACAGGTGTGTGACGTTTAAAACCAGACTGTTTTCTTACTCATCAGAGGGCTTGTGTTTAAGTGTCGAGTGTTTAACTGTGTGGAATGATCACAAGTTTACTTCAACTTCTTTATGAAGAATAATTATTTCTCAGTTCTGGTTTATTTTTTTCTCGTCTTTAAGTATTTAAAGAAACGGCGCACCCAGAAGTGTAAATTCTGTCGTTTACATGTCGTTTGGAACTTGTGGGATCATTAACGCTCTAGGTTTCATGCAACAGACAGCCAAGGTGACTCACGAGACATGAATAATGCGGGTGATTGTAGTTTTCTGTGTAGTTTTGTAGACACCTTGCAATTCTCTTCATTGATGCATGCTACTGAAAAATACAAAAACAGAATTCACGTGTGTCTAACAACTTTCTGTTATGAACTCTAAGCTGCACTCTGTTACAGACGCTTGTTTTTAACCCCTAAAAGTTACCTTTTGCTGCTTTAAAGTTCAAATCAGGCTGTTTAGCTTGGCTGTGTGCTAATCTTTATACCAAGTTCAGGCGTCATACAGTGACGTCTGTATAAATTCATCATTATGTCTGTAGTATCTGCCTTCAGGGAAGATTTCAAGTCCCCTCAGATTATTCATGCCTAATTTAAATGGCATAATATGTGAGCACAATCTTACTGAAGTTTAAACTTTTCTTTCTCCATCTCTATTTCTGTAATCACTTTCTTTGGAAGAGATACTGAATATACCCCATCTGCCCCCCTTTCTCTCGATTATATCCTGTCAGCCATTATATATTCTATTTCATCTCATTTAAATACAGAGCTGTGTGTGAAAGTTCTTTGTCCTGACGTCGGCCGTTCAGTGTGCTCCTCTCGGCAGACTCCATGACTGTCTGCAGGGGTTTAGATAAAGCGAAGCCATCAGGAATTCATTTAATCATCGTAGATTACCACTGATTTGAACTTTCTTAAAGGGACAGTGCACCGAAAAGAATCTGTCATCATTTATAAACCCGTGTCAACCCAGCTTACTTTCTTGCATGGAGCACATATGTAAATACAGTGACAGTGGATGCAGACCAGAGACCGCTGTGGTCACCATTCACTTTTATTGTGTGGAAAAAAAAGAAGAGTCGTTTGTGCTGTGTTGTTTCTGTCGCTCATTCGATGTCAGCTGTGCAAAGGTCGTGGGTTTCATTTCCAGGGAACACACGTATTGATAAAACGTGTAATTTGAACGTGCTGCGAGTCGATTTGAATAAATCGTCTGCCAAATGCTCCGATGTACTAGATTAACCCCTTTTGTGTTAAATGCAAGACAGAAAGTGATTGGTTTGAAATGACATGACAGTCAAATGATAGTTTTTGTTGTTTTATTACCTCACAAATCTGCCAGTCGATGTCAGTTCGCATTAATGTAACAATTACAGGCCGAAGTAAACAGATGATTGGTGATAATTTCCCACAGCATTATAATGACCCATTGTTGCTGGTCTGTGAGACATTACAGTCAACGCCTCAGTATGAAGCATGCTTCGAATTAGCAGTGACCTTGAATTTTCAATTATTTTCAGTCAGTGTGGATCAAATGATGCTGTAAGGCAAAAATGACTCTCGCTTTGGGCCGGACAGACGAGCGTTGGATGCTACTGTTCAAAACATTGTACTAGTTTGAACAACGTTTGAAGAACAAGATTTTTGAGCTAGCCTTGACGTCTGCAACGCAAACATTTGTTGGCTATTCTGTTGTAATCAGATCAGTCCAAATAAATGACATTTACGTTTATGCATTTGGCAGAGGCTTTTATCCAAAGCGACTTGCAGTGCTTTCAAGATATGCGGTTTATCAGTGTTTATCCCTGGGAATCGAACCCACAACCTTTATGCTGCTAACACAATGCTAGTCAGTGGTTTCTGACACCCTCCTTTGACTTCAAATCCAGAGCTTGTTTTCTCTACACTGCTCATTGTACATTCAGTCGCTTTGGGAGTTTATTACTTTTTGCTATGGATGGTCACACACGCTCTGGATTTTTTGAAAGAACAATGCGGTGACAGGCATCAAGTTGAGCGATTCTGGTTACCTCATGTCTGAGCTTCTTCTCTGACACTTTATGGCCACTTTAAGACCAATAAGCATGCCGGAGTGTTTAAAATAGGCGTGACATGAATAGCATAGGTCAGGTAGTGGTTTAGAAACTCAACTGGTTCTGTAGCACAAGGGCTCGTCAGCTAGCATAGCACAGCATGTTTTCCTTGCTAATTCCCACGTTTATGCGTCTTGCTGACTTTACACCATGTGGGTCTGTAAGTGTTGAGAGGGGGCAGGAACTTTCTTTCTGCCATATGGTTTGCTTGACCTAAGTGTCAGTATTTTGCTTTGGAGCCTGTATGTTTTCATTACCCATAATGCAATGCTCACACCGGGCATCTGTTAGCCCTTGACGTAAGCAGCTGCCATTGAGCAAGGGAGGAATAGCAGATTAGCAGGTTCATGTGTGGTTTTGTTCAGAAACGTGATGCAATGCATGGACGCCTTCAGGCTGTTTTCCATCATAAATACAGTCATCTTAGTTAAATTGCAATCGATCATTAGGCGTTAATCATCAGATCGGGGTGGAAAAACAGCCGTTGAGGTGACGTATGAAAATGGGCCTCTAAAGTTCTCACTTTAAACAGCAGCAGTCTAGAGCAGAGGTTTTCCAACCCTGGGTTGCGACCCTCAGGTGGGTCGCGAGACTTAAAAAATGGGTCGCGGGATGATTTAATAAAAATGTTGTAAAATTAATAAATGCAATTTTAATAATAATAAAACAATAATAACAACAATAATAATAACTTTAAATAGAAACACACCTAAAAACAACATTAAAATGAACTAAAAAAATTAAAATAAATACCAGATCTCCGTCACCTGACCCACGTACATGCAATCACGCTTTTTAACATAGCGCGCTATATCCTTGACGCAGCCGTTTTCTTTC
>JAZGTI010002448.1:0-36312 GCA_036877585.1 Botia kubotai
CCTTCAGTGTGAATCTACAATTTTCATAGTCATGAAAATAAAGAAAACCCTTTGAATGAGAAGGTGTGTCCAAACTTTTGGTCTGTACTGTATATATATATATATATATATATATATATATACCTGTAGAACGGTGTGTTAAAACAAGATGACTACAATCTCATTATGGTAGAGCAGTCCCCTGATGCTTGGGTTCGACATGGGGGTCCACGGCTAATGGAAATGTTAGGACAGGCCTCTCCTCCTGGCACCAGTTTTGGCTGGATTAGTAATGTCTGTTTGTGGTCAGGTTGAGCAGGGCAGGTCAGCTTGTTCCCTTCATTACACTACATCTAGGTGGTTGCACTCAATTTTATGATAGGCAAACCTTTATCTTCTATTTTATGTTTCTCTAGAGCAGCTTGTTCAAATAATAGCACAGCCCTTTCAGCTAAAGTAAAAACATCAAAGTAATTAATAGGGAATGTGTGACTTTGTGGTCAGATTGTTCCTAAATCCTGCAAAAAAACTTTCACAGACATAACAACAAAGAGTAGCATGAAATTTTAGCATGAAGTTTTGTTTTATGGAATATGTGAGTTATTGGTCAATAAAGCATCTGGTGACTTGAATTCAACATTGAATTTTCTGCTTCAGTTTTAGAAGTCAAACTAATTTAAGTCTTATATACAGTAAGAGTTGTTAAACTATTCAGACTGTACCCATGAGTAGAGCACTACTAAGGGTCTCGAAGTTCTTGTAATATTTGTAGTCGTCATTTTTAGGTCTACCACAATAAATAAAAAATTAAAGACTCCCTCTTTCGCATAATAGATCAAATTGTGAATATTCAGCATCCATGAAAATACCATATAATCATGAAAATACCAAGTAAAACCATGATAAATTGTAAGGGTGGGAGTTTGAAAAGCCTTCTAAGTTTTTTTTAGGATATAACAAGACAAGGCAATGTAGTATAGCGGTGTTATGAATAATTAAAATTCCTAATAAATAAATAAAGTATCAGCAGTCAGGGTGCAGGCATATTAAGACAATATTACAGTTTAGAATAAGTTTTACAGGTTATAAACACAGTAAGGAATTTATTTTTTATTTTCAAACATTGATTTTTTTCCCTTTTAGTATGAATGTTATTCTTTATCCTTTGAATAGCAGTTCGTGTTACTTTGGCTAAGAGCTATCAGCTGATTTTCCTTAGGAAAATTAGTTTGAGTATCGATCTTATTGATCAAATTTTCACGGTTCTTAAATTTTGGCTTCGCAATTTCTGGTTAACAAAAAACAACTTGGAGATAAATTTAAGCCACAAAAATTTCAAAAATCCCTGGTAGCCCCTCGGGCAGGCACTCTTCAGGTTTTAGTAGGCCAAATAAAAAAAAGACATTATTTTTAATGTAGAATATTGTAAAGGAGACAAAACAATCATAAACAATATCAAAACACAAATAACAACAATCGTATAAAATAATCAAATTGCAATCATCAATACAGATATTTGGTTCTAACTGAACTAAAAATTTCTATGAACTTGTAAAAACAATATAGAACATAATTCAGCCTGTGTCATATTCTGAATCTGATATATCAAGTAAAGTCACAGATAAGAAAATGCCACTCGACGTTGAGGGCATAGCATCTCCTTCATCAGCTTCCTCCATCTGTGCATTGGTCTCCACAGTGAAAGTTGAAAGCAAGCGCGCAATCAAATGCGATTTCAATACCCTACATATTGATAGTGACTCCCCGATGCCCGGAAATTACATACAACATAATCCTTATAAGATAGCCCAACGGGCAAAGCGGAAATACTTTTTGGTAGCCCGACTGGATGACACAATAGCCCCGGGACATCGGGCTAGCGATTTTGCGAGCCCTGCACAGTGTAGCAAAACTCCACCCTGATGCTACTCACATGCGGTGCTGAAGAGTGAAAGCCTTCTAATTTATATTGGTGATTGTTTCTTTGTGTCAGTAGCTGCGTTTACATGGACACTTCTTGTTTCAATCGGATTGAAATCAGTCAGATTGATGAATCCAAGCGCAGTGTTTACGTGAACGCTGAATAAAGTAATCGGGTTGATGTGCGCGTTTACATGACACACACAGTACACGACTACACGTTTCTCGCCATACCATACTAGCAGCCACTCTATTGCCAATGCTTCTTTGTATGTTTTTTCAAAGCACAAAAAAAGCACAAAACGCTGAGCAACATCGTGGTGTAACCCTTTGAATCACATTTGAACGTTCAGTGCTCAATTTAAATCTCTGTTCAAACCAGGAATAGCGATCAACAAGAGAGCGCTTTGCCTTCCTGATACCCCTGGACAGTTTGGCCCTCGCTGTTCTTAAGGCCGCTCTGACGCCTGCTCTGAAAGCAGAGTCTCGGGTCCTCAATAGCACACACACCTCTGCAGTCATCCATGGTTTCTGGTTGGAGCGTGTGGTGATTGTCTTGGAGACGGTGACGTCATCAATGCACTTGCTGATGTAGAAGGTCACTGATGTCGCGTATTCCTCCTAGTTGGTGAAGTCGCCGTCAGTTGCCACTTCCCTGAACATGTGCCAGTCAGTGTGTTCAAAACAGTCCTGAAGAGCAGAGATGGCTCCTGTTGGCCAGGTTTTTACCT
Source organism: Botia kubotai (assembly GCA_036877585.1). Classification (NCBI taxonomy): domain Eukaryota; kingdom Metazoa; phylum Chordata; class Actinopteri; order Cypriniformes; family Botiidae; genus Botia; species Botia kubotai. Next base: position 2,631 of record JAZGTI010002448.1, read on the forward strand.
GTTTCAGAACCGGTTTCGAACGTCTGACTAGCGGTCTGTATGCTGGGTTTAGCATAACAGATATGTGGTCTAAATAGCCAAGGTGGGGGCGGGGCTCCACACGGTACGCGCTAGGGATGTTTGTGTCCTCTTGAGCACACTGTTGTTTTGGAATGAAATTTTGCTTTGACAGTCTCCAAACAAGTTTGATGTAAAACAAAGAAATGTAAATTAATTGTATGATTGTATTTAAGAGCAGAGAAAAAATGTGCAATGTGCACAACTACTCAAAAATGGTTGTCAATGGAAAAATTGTTTTTTCCACATAATAGTGTATTTTCTTGCTTCTGCCAGTAGGGTTTATCTGTACCATGATATCCAGGCAAACATTGACTGCAGCATGGAAAGGTGCTAGAAACCTCTGCTGTTAGGACAGAGGAGGAAAGACAAATACAAACACACGCTTCCATTCATCAACGTTATTGTCTCTGTTCCTTTGCACATTTACTATGAGTAAAATAACCACACCTGCATAAGACTTAGGACTGTTTTTACCTGAATGTGTCCTTTGGCATTTCTGTGTGTGTTTACCGTTCTTTGCATTATTGGGCTTTGAAAGTAACATGTCAGTATGAGGAAATGTATGAAAGAGCAGATCTGTAACAGGCTTTGCTGAGTCACAGTTTTTTCTTGCACAAACACTCCAATGCCAGAATTTACACAGATGATGCTCTTTTATCAGGCATTGTCCACACAAATTCAGATCTGTGTTCCTTTACCTGAATAGGTAAATGTCAGCCGTTGTTTTCATTCACATGCTAGATGTGCTTATCAACATGTGGGACAAAAACTGGAAATATTTTGACATACAGATGAGCTGCCCACAGCAGTAAATATGACTCAAAACAGCAGATTTTTTGCAATTTCACATTTTTAATTTTCGGCGAGACACTGTTTATTTTCTTAATGCATTTTCCTGGCTGTATTGGCCATGGTTCGTCATTATTTCAAAGAAAATAAATCTGTTTCATTAAAATTCAATAGTTTACTCTGCCTGTGAAACAACTTTCCTTTGGCTGATCTCATTTTTCCCTTTGTAGTCCCTTTGTAGCTAATAACTGAGTATTTGTTTTAGGCTACTGTTGTAGGTAGCCTCTGTCTAAAAAAAAACCTTCTTGTTAGTCTGCTGACATAATGCCGGCCGGTTATGTAATGAAGGTTGAAGCTTCCACATCCTGGTCAGAATATCTTCTATAAAGTGCTAAACTATGCTGAACTCCATAATCCACTGCAAACTTATGTTTAACTGACTACATTTTGATGAGATACACCCACTTGTAACAATCCAAAAACATTGCTGAAAATAAAATCTGTTTGTGTCAATGTCACATTACCAAAGTAGAACAGGGTGCAAAAGCTGTTTCACTGTTTGGTCAATTCAAGGATTATGTTGTGGTCATTCCAAGGTTCAAGCTTTGTGATTAAGGTAACACTGCATGGACACTGCATTTAATTTTTGTATATGCATGTTTTTAAATTAATATCTCTTGTCCAGGTCCTGCTCAGGTTCCCATGATGTCCCCAAATGGTTCAGTGCCTCAAATCTATGTGCCTCCTGGATATGTTCAACAGGTGAGTCCTCGTGTCGTTATTTCGTACTAATTGTTATTTTGTGTTCCTGTAGTGTTCCTGTATTTCAGTTGGTAGAGCATTGCATTAGCAGCGCAAAGGTTGTTGGTTCGATTTCCAAGGAACACACATACTAATAAAATGTGTAACTTAAATATAATGTCACTTTGAATTAAACCATCTGCCAAATGCATAAATGCAATGTAAATGTAATTTATTTTAGTTTATATTGATGTTAAGATGCTATTTTTAGAGTAATTTGTCTTTCAATGGCTCTTTTCCAAATCTAGTGGGCAGTTTTAGGCACCATAGTCACGCTTTCAATGCGAAGTCTGTTTTAAAATCATGTTACTGTAGAAGGCACTCACACAGAACATTTTCTCCTTTTTAAAAACAGATAGACAGATCACAGATGGACTATAAATGGAAGCTTGTGGTAAAATTTAAATTAATTTTAACTTGACATAGCATGTACATGCATGTCAAGTTCCTTTCGGTGAAAAGCAAGAATGTATTCTGTTTGAATCTTTTTAAGGATACCTTGTTTGGACAGCATTGTGTATACCCCATATGAAGACAATCCCTGAATGCCTTGCGTCCTGTAGACAGTAAAAAGCAAGACAGCAGGCTTGAGTTTGGGACAGAGCCATTGTAACCTCTCTCTTACTGTTTCTTTTTTTATGGATAAGACAATCCCAGAATGCATTGCATCAAAAAGACAATAGACAGTAGGGCAGCACGCAAGGGTTTGGAACAGGGCCTGTGTAAACTTCTCTTTCTTTGTGTTTCTATTGCTAACAGATCAGAAAATCTCAAAATGCTTTGCATTAAGTACACAGCAAGGCAGCATGCTAGGGGGTGGAATGGTGCCTGTGTGATCTTCACTCTTGTTTTTTGTAGATCATTGAGGAAAATGGAGTTAGGCGGGTGTTGGTGTTACCTCAGACGGAGTTTCATCCGGGTGGCCATTCCCCGCTTCACCACCCGCCCCCTCCACCACCTCACGCCCACCTGCAGGCCTTCATCCCGCACCCGCACATCATGCACCCTCCCCCTCACCTGTACTCAGGCATGGCTGGTGGAACCGGAGACATGAGCCCCCAGTACATCTCCCAGTACCACCCAGCACACACCACCATCTACTCAGAGCAGGGTCGGTACTGGGTCACTCACATTTATCTAGCCTTGACAAAAAGAGTGTTTTCGGTATTAATATTCAGCAGCAAAATATAATGTTGGTCTATACTTAAAGCTGCCTTTTCAAAACTTTTTTTTGGTTAAAAAATAAAAAATCAGTTATTAAGCAAGTACTTAACAGTTGAGTATTCTCCTTACCTTACCCTAATTCACAACGGTAAGTTTATGATAATGATTTATAGTTTGAGCTGTGGGGTCTGATTTCCCAGCTTTGTTTCAGCTTTGTTTCAAATAGAGATGGTGATAAAGAGGCAAACGTGACAGATTGCGGCTTTAATGCTGAATTGAAAGCTGGTAAATTGTATGGAATAGAAGAGAGAGAATGAGTGCCGTGAAATATTTACTGTGAATACCGTGTCATAACAACTTTATATTGCATTGTCCTTGCTGACTAGATGCAAAAACAAACATTCAACTTGACAAGCTGTTGAATTTGCAAACAAAATCCTGGCTTTTTTCTCTAATTTCATCTGATTGGGGAATGTGTCTGAGTTAAATGCAGGACAGCTCCTGACTTCATTACTTACCTGATTTGCTTGCTCACTAAACTAATTCTATCCTCTAAAACAACAAAAATTACTTTATAAATAAATGTTTACTTCAGGGATTAACATTCCCAATGTGTTTGTGAGATTTAGCAATTTCTACAGCCAAGAAAAAGCTCAGGGAGTTTGTAAAGACACAATTATAACTATATTCATTATATTTAATGTATTCATGTATTAAGTTTGAATAATGCTTGTTTTATGTAAACTTCACATCACAGAAATGCTAAAACTTAAAAAACAATGTTATGACAAGTGTAAAGACATCTTGTCTTTCAGCAAAATACATATTGGCAGCACAAAGCAAAAAAAACTTGTCACTTGATGTCTCGTTTTAAGGCAATTTCCTTAAAATGGAAAGAAATGGAAAGAATCCATTATCATTTATTAATAGAGTAAAATACAAGCCTTAATGCTCAGTTAAAAGGGGGCTGTTCCTTAGATGAATCATTCTTCCATGGCCAAGATGACATTTGTGTGGAATTGCCCTAATGTATCCTGAGCAACAGGGAATGTCTACACCACTATTGTAATTATTACAAAATATGTCTAAACATTTACCAAACTACATCAAATGCTGTCTGAATCTGTGCTCTTCGTGAATTAAATTTTTTTTGTAAATTATACCTACATGCATTTATAAAACTCGTTGTAGTAACTTTTGTACTTCTTTATGAGTCGTATGCTAATATTTGTCTGTGTAATAAATTACTCACAAATATTGTGTGCATTTCTTTAATATCCATAGATGCTCATCCAGCACACGGACGTGCAGCGTTTGCTCACAGGGATGAAAGGGCTAGTAAAACCTATGAGCGCCTACAGAAGAAACTGAAGGAGCGTCAGGGAGTAGGCGGAGGCGGAGGTCTGACCCCCTCCAAAGACAGCCCTCCTCCCTCACCTCAGAAGAGCCGCGGGACACCACCCACAGGAGGAGATCTCCAGAATGGGCTAGGGAGTAAGAGTGCGGAGGAGCAGGTGCAGCCCAGCACTGCTGTCACCAGCCTGGGCAAAATAGCGTCAGGAAGAGGAAAGGAGGCAGAACCTACAGGTGTGGATGGCTTAAGTCTCTGCGTCGCACAGCATGCCCATAGACTGTCCGTCCGTTAAATGTATGATGCATATTGTACAAAAATTCAAGAATATTTTGACAATACTAATGCTTATTAAATGGCCGTAAGAGTTTGTGCAGTACAGTAATTGTACCACAATTTAAGGGGTATTGGACCACAGTAAAGCAGAAAGCCCAAAATTCCTTTAATCATACAACTAAACTGGTTTTAACCATATCGTCTCGCTGATATAGCCTTCATAAACAGCATTAACAGCAGTATTAGAATAGACACTGATGTGACCTGCTTCATTATTTTAAGTTGCTTTGACCCAGAAACACATTTTGAGTTTTACGCACCAAAAGAAAAGTCTCAACATTTAAAGGATTATATCTCTGCAGAGGTTTGAAGAAACATAATATAATAATAATAATAAAAGCTGAGCCTATCCCCTTTTCTGTGTATTTTGGATAGAATAGTGCAAACATACAGGGAGGACATAGGGGCGAAGGGGGAAAAATGAGAAGATATAATCACAACAAAAAATGTACTTGATACTTGGTAATAGATCATTTAAACGTATGTATTTGTATTTGTAGCTGCATGTTGTGAAATTAAATTCAGATGTTATTTTATATGTTCATTATGAACATAAAATCAATTTTTATTTGATTGCATCATCTTCAGTGCTTCAAATCAAGGTTTCTAATGTAGTGATTCATGTCAGAAATGATTGGTTTGGTTTAATGCAATTTTGGAATCAATTTGAACAATTAACAATTTTGGAATCCCTATAGAGGAAATAAATGGCACAAATGCTTCTACAGCCAGTGTTGATGAAATGGCTCATTAAACATTGATGCTAGATTCAAAAAAGTTTTAACACTGATTACAAGATTAGAACTTATTTACAAATGACTAGAGAATGAAGTATTTACCATTTATCTGTCTCTTTCAATTAGTAAGCCCCAGAATGTACTTTTGCATACAATCAGAGATAATTTTAAAACTGTAATCTGTTATGAAGTAGCTATTAGCAGTAGCAGAGTCCTGTTAAGTATCTTCAAGTAACAAAATCATACTTCAGGTTGAAGGTAGAAATGATACAAGAGCCTGTCAAGAAATCTATCAGGGCTCCAGTGAGGGGCTGGTGCTTTGGCTCCTGTGTAAACAGCCCAAGCTTGGCTCTGGTCTCATTAGCCCCTTCAGCTTTAGGCTGCTGCACATAACATTAACTGTAATTACCCTCACACTGACTCTGTCATTTATCAGTGCTAACTAACTTCCATCTTGGAGAAACCCATCTGGAACTATTGTAATCTGGCTAAACTTTGGTTTATCTAATTCACTGACTAAAATAAAAGCCTCTTATATGTGATTAAAGAGACACTCATCACCAGTTTTTCGGTCAAGTGATTTTCTTATCTTTTTTGTCTAGAATTGGATGAAGTGGCAAAGGCTCTTCAGGAGAGATTAAACTCTATCTGCAAGCCAGTGGTAAGGGGATACGATTTTATCTGCATGTTCATTTGTTCATGTTTGCAGTCGCAGTTGTTAAAATTCCTGCAAGGTCTGCAGTTGTGGCACAAATTTCTCACGCATTGTATCATTATGACATAATGTATAGTTTGCTGTTTGTCTTCACACAGATAAGCAAATCAGTTGAATATATCAGCCAGTCTGTTGTTCTGTCAGACTATAATTAAATAATTTGTGTTAGAGAAGTAATTTCATAAAATTACGTGTTTCAAATTTGTGATAGCAAGTTTGACAAAGACATCAGGAAAATACTTTTACGGAGTGGATTATGGGGTGGATTATCTTTGTTGATTTTGATAATCTCAGAATTGCCAATTATTGTTTGATTTATTTCCAATATAGCACATATAAATGTAGAGATATGTCTTACTGTTCTTTTTAATGGGCTTTTTAGACCTGCATTTGGCAATCTTCACACTGAGAAACTGCTTTCTGAAGGTTACATACTGCATCAACAGTTTCCCTAATGACCATCATTTCCATGGTCTCAAAAATTCTACATCTATACATGGTTACAGTCCACAGAAGAAGACCGTAATGGCTCTTCATGGGTCATTACTGCTCTGTTCCATTTGATTCACAGAAGAATCTAAATGGCATTATGCTAGTATCTGACTTATTCCTGTTGTCTAGCTACATTGAATTCAGGTGTCTAATAAGCACCTCCCATTATCATTGACTTTTTTCTTATGGCACAAGAAGACCTTATTATTATTGTTTTTAAACATAATCCTGCTACAATATTGTGGCTGCTAGTACACTAATTTTGGTGATATTTAGAAGTTCCTGAATATGATCATAAACTGTACCAAAGGTATTCATTGTCACAAAAAGTTTGCCTTACAAGAAGGATAAAGTCGGACGTGCTGGCCAAATGTGTGGAAATCAGCTCCATCAAAAAAAGTAGAAAAGTATGAGAAAAGTATGTAAGTGTAGAGGAGAGAACTGTGCCTCTTTAAACACAGATAAAGTGATTAGTGTTTTTTTTTTATATATAAAAATATGTTTTAAAACCATGACAGTTGTCATGGTAAATGTTTTATATAGCCGTCTGTTTAATGTAGAAAGAAGAATCAGTCTTTGAGCAATTAAATTGTATGTCTATGATGATAAACACATGTATCATACTATATGGTGAAGAATTTACAAAATTAAAATGAATTAAAGAAACCTTTTAACTGTAGGCTTCCCAATGAAGGTGTTCTTTATATCACCTTAATGTGATCCTAAAATATATTACGTTTTTGCATTTGGCAGATGCTTTTATCCAAACGACTTACATTGCATTATACTATACATTGTTTCTGAGTATGTGCAATCCCTGGGATCGAACCCATGACCTTGGCGTTGTTAAAACCATGCTCTAACCACTAAGCTACAGGAAAGCTGTAATAAATATATCTCCATATTAGGTATATACTATTTTAGAAACAGTAAGCCACTTACATTTGAAAAAGATGACGGGTCAGTTCTTTTACAGGACCTCCCACACAAAATCTATCACACTGAGGAAGCAATAGATTATAATAAGATATAATATTTATATATATATATATATATAAGAAAAAAGAAATAAAGAATTCCTGACAGGACCAGAAACTTAGATCTATGCAATAAGAAACCGATTGTTCAGGCTAATGGCGTCCAAGGTCCATGCCTTATATTACTGCTGTGCCAAGTTTGTTTGAAATCTTTGTTGACTGTCAGCATTCCACCTTACACCGTGTATACACTGGATGCAAGCAGTGCAACATGACAAAAGAACCCATTCATTCTGCATGGTATTGAAAAGGTCTTAAGTCTTAAATCTGAATCTCCTAAACCAGCAGAAACCCTCATTACACGTTTTCTTAAAATTAATACAGTAGAACAAAACTCATCCAAAATCATCCTTTTTTCCAAAAATTTTAAGTTTTATAAAGTTGAATAAAAAAAATTATCCACATTTGATTATTGTGTGCATTCTTTGTGAATTGAACCCATGACTTTTAAATTGCCAGCTATGCAATGTGAACATTGCTACTCAAATTACCAGTCATCTCTGAATGAGAATGTAGCTATAGAGAGATGTTACGTTATGACTAATAACGCTATGACTAGATTAATTATTTTGAGTGTGGAAGTTGTGTTATTGAAAGGTTTACATGGCAGTTACTTTTCTATTTATCAAATTAGGATCTACTCCACCTTTATTCCCATCTAATTGGATCCAGCAATGACACAATGGCCCATCATTACAATTGATATTAGTGGAGTAATTAACAGATTATTGGGCTGCATGTAAATGTAGCTATTGTGTGATGCATCCTCAGGTGACGGATATTCAGGCGAGAGGGGCTAGCTTGAGCTGGGTGGCCCCATCACAAACAGAAACTGAGGAAGAACCAAAAGAGGCAGAAGAAAGGCCAGCAGAGCCCATCTTTACTTACGAGGTTTCGGTCTCTTACAGCGGCAAAGATGGGAAGTACAAGGTTGCTCATAGGTGAGATCATGCTGTATAGAGACCACATGTGTGTGCTTGAGGAACTCAGTGTTGTTTTTATGTGGTTGGTTGTGGGGTTTCAGAAGTTAGCAGTAGATGAGTGTCAGTTGCAATTGAACTTAGACTGTTTCCTGTGACATTTGCCACTTCTCTTGCATTAGAACAATAGATAAAATTTCCTGATTTGAATGTTTACACTTTTTCTTGTCTTTGTTTTTGTTCTTTGATTGTGTTGAACCAGTGGTGTGGAACTAAGTGCAACCTTACAAGAGTTGAGACCAGCAACGGACTACCATGTCAGGTTTGTGTCCAACATTGGCAGCGTTTTTTTGTGAACGGAATAGTTTTAATATTTTATTCTTCCATGAAACACAAATGAAGACATATCTCAGAATGCTACAATTGCTTATTTCCAAACAATGAAGGTGAATGGGGGCTGGAGCTGCTGAACTCATAATGAATCATAAACGTAGTCCATTCAGCTTGTGCACTAGTATGCAGAGGAAGTTTAAATCCTGCTACATTAAATTGCTTCAGCCATAGCTTTTAAATTTCATTTATGTTTGTGTTCAGTTTAAACACAGTTTAACATGCTTCTTAACTAAATTAATAAATAATCACAGAATTTTCATTTAAGGGTGAACTGTTACTTTAAATGAAAGTCTGTCAGTTTTATAGTGTGTACTAGTATGTAGTGAGTACAGTGTGTGTGTTCAGGGTCCAGGCCATGTGTAACTGTTTACAAGGCGTCCCTTCAGAGCCTGTGAGCTTCACCACTCTGAGCTGTGAGCCAGACACCCCCAGCCCACCACGCAAAGCTAGTGGCACCAAAAACAGCCTCGTCCTCCAGTGGAAGGTGGGCACGTTCACACGCTTTAACAATGTCACACGTACTTCTTTGACACTTTTGAAACTGTTTTGACATTGTGCTGATCATTAAAAGTTTTTTTTTTGTATTTTAGGCACCATGTGATAACGGTTCGAAAATCCAAAATTATATCCTCCAGTGGGATGAGGTACCCATAATTTCTGCTTAGATTAATTTATTTATAAATATTTGTATAGGATATATATGTAAGAAAAATGAAGCCTATTTTTGGGACCTTTGGGACATTTTTTTCATGAAAATTAAACTTTTCTGGATGCCTTACGTACTGTAATGAAACTTCTTGGGAAAAATAGGGTGTAGTTGTCATGAAAATAATGGCATTGTACATGGTACACTAATATTTTAATGGTCTAAAATTTTCTCAATTATTTTTATTTAATATTTAATTATTTTTAATTTAATTATTTTTACTTTTTAATTTGAGGGGACAAATAACTTTAGATTATGAGTATACGTGTAATAGTTCAAATAAAAAGATGCATGATTTGTTTTTATACTGTTCACTAAAATAGTTTAGCATTTTAAAAAATCTTTGTCTTCTAATAGGTCATTTGTGTACTGATCATTAGTTACTGTTTGTGTGTCACTTAAAGTGTTAATCCTGGCATCTGGCCTTTGTACAGGGGAAGGGGTCTGGCGTGTTTGAGCAGTGCTACTATGGCCCACAGAAGCAGTACAGGCTAACCAAACTTTCGCCAGCTTCCAAATATTCTTTCCGCCTGGCAGCAAAAAATGACATGGGGGTCAGGTGTGTATCCACTGGGGTATGTCCTTAGAGGGGTGTGTGCACTGTAAGAGGAAGGAAAGATGTCGACAGATATGAGAGTTTCTCCATGTGTCCATTTTACTGAGGTTGTATTACTCTTGCTCTCTCTCTCTATTTCTCTCTCTTTCTTTCTCTATTTAACCCACTCTGTAGTGAGTTCAGTGAGGTTGTCCACATCATGACATCGTGCAGTGTGCCTGCTCCCCCCCTAAGCCCTGAGTTGATTCAGCCCGGAGTTACATGGCTTTGTCTGCGGTGGCAGAGGCCAGCCGGCTCGCCCAAAGAGGACGACATTGGCTATGTGCTGGAGATGGAGGAGGAGGGCTCAGTAAGTGTGCTTGTGTAAACTCGTAACGTAAGAACCATTCCACAGGAGCCTGTCGCTGGCCTACAGTCAACAGCAACCCATTCAATTGTCACACAGGACACGTTTCCCGTGTAGTATTTTTAATTTTTAATTGGTATATGAACACACAAATATGTTTTGTGTTGCACAGGGTTATGGATTCCAGGCCAGTTATGATGGTGATGATCTCTCATACACTGTGAGAAATCTCCACAGGAGCACGACATACAGGTTCAGGGTAGGAAAGCAAAAACACTTTCGCTATTTCTTTTTTCATTCCTCTATTTTTTGTTTTTGTTTGTATTTTGTTTAGTTTGTATAGTTGTTTTCAGTTCATCCTCTTTTGTTCATTTTTAATTGTTCATGCCTTTGTTCACTTTTTTTTGTCCTCCCTTTAATTGTCTTTTATGTTTTCCTGATTTTCCCTGGTGATCTCTGTGAGTTATGAATAAGCCTTATCTACCGCTGTTGATGAGATCAGTCACTCGTTTCTGCTGGCTGATCATAATCATGTTTCCACATACAAAAGTGTATTAATGGATCAGACTGCATGGATCCTGATGAGAGGGGCTGATTACCTGCCAAGAGTACTTACAACCACAATTACAGCCAATTACTGTGACACATGACAACCTAAAATCAAAATATCACTATGAAACACTTCCTCATCCTGTGCTTTGGACAGGAGAAAAAGTATTGTCTGGAGATAAATTTAGTGCTGGTTATAAATTGTTTTAAAGGCTCTAAATTTAAAACCCCTTGTGATTCTCAGGAAAAACATGTCTAGGTCATATTTCACCCCAAAAATCAGACAGAAAAAAAGTTGAGGAGAATACATTAGATTTGGCATACGGATAATGAAGCCTGTATTAAAGATTTTTGCTTTGACATTTATTTTTGAGACAATCACATTTCCCCCCAGTTCTGATCTGGGTGGTGTTTTTTGGGGATTCTCATTTTTGTTAATGATGATTCTCATTAAATTCTCATTACTGTAATGCAGTAGAGAAAATCAACCTGTCCAGTAAAATATTATTTTTAATTAAAAACAGCATAAACTAATACTCACGATGTATGGGTAGTTAATGTTAAATACTTTTGCAAAGTTGTCTGCATTACATTAATGAGAATTGAGAAATGTGCTTGTTGTCATGAAAATAATCATTTATAAGGGACCTAATGTAGGTAATTATTTTTCTTCTAAAATATAACCTTGTTCTTGACAAGATTTTTTCAGGTTTGAATTCAATACTTCATTTGTGTTTTTATTATTTTCATTACAGGTTATTGGCTATAATGCAGAGGGGAAAAGTAACCCCAGCCCTGTGTCTGAGTTCACCACAGCCCCTGACAGACCAAGCTGCCCCTGTAGACTCTCAGTGAAAGGGAAACCTCACCCAACCAGCTTCCGCCTGACCTGGGGTCAGTTCTGTACACACAATGATTGGTCTCTGGTTCTTGACTGAAAAGGGAACCTAACATATCTTTTTGGCTTTAGTCCTTCATATAATTATTATACAAGTATCTTTTAGAGGGATGCTTAGCTAATGCTTTGCTAAGCTAAGCACAACTTCTTTAGCTTGAAGACTTTATCAGTATAAAGAATGCTAAGCTAAGCACATATTTTTAGCTTGAAGTCTTTATCAGTATAAAGAATGTCCTTCCGTATCAAGGACTGGAGGAAGTTTCCAGTACTGAGAATGTTTTTATGTCCCTTCAGATCCTCCCAAAGATAACGGTGGTTCGAATGTGACAAAGTATGTGGTGGAGATGTCGAATGGCTTAAGTGGTACGTTTCAATTAACTTTATACACATTTATCAGTTGGATAATGTCATCCTTATGGTAGTTCATGATTGTGTATGTGTCTGCCAGGTTCCACCTGGACTCAGGTTTACAGCGGTTTGGCAATGGAGTGTGTTTGCGATAGTCTGAGCCCAGGATGTTCGTATCAAGCCAGGATCCACTGCGCCAGTGCAGGAGGCGAGAGCCCGGTATGTCAGACAAACACATGCTCCTTCTATAGTGCAACAGTGACTGCCCACTTTTCAGTTTTTAAACTTAGTTAATTGCTAACTATTCATTTGTGTATGAATACACAAGTACTTTGAGAGTACAGCAGGGTTTCATGGGAGCATTGCTTAGCCTTCTTTCTGTTACCATAGAAATGAAAATAGCACCAATTTCTGATTGGTGGTTTTTTTCAGGATTATGAATACATTTACATTTACGCATTTGGCACTTTTTTAAAAAATAATGTTAAAATCATATAGGTTTGTGTTTTTTAAGAGCAATTTTATATATTTGCTTGATCTATAAATTCTTATTAGGTCTTATTAGAAAAAAGGGATTTTTGTATAATCTTTACATTGCACACCATTACACCAGGGTCAGGTTAGCCACATCAGTCAAGGTCACCCATCTCTGTGGGGCTGTCACAGTTATTTTTCCACGTGCTGTAGCCTTTCACAACACCATCACTCAAAACGCTTCCATTTTATCGGGGTCAGATTCTTGCAATCTGTCGCAGTCACCTGCCTCCGGTATATCGGGTCACTTGACTGAGATTGCTATCTTGTTTCCCCTCCACCTTCATCTCCCCGGCATCAGAATTTCAGCGTGTTTTTTATCAATGGAAAGCTTTTGGCATAAGACTGGTAATAATTTCTGGCTTCCATCTCCTGATCCCTGGGGTAATGGCATTGTTAGCGCTTTGCAGATACATATATGCATGTGGGACTTGCCAGTGTGCAGCTATGACTCATGTTGGCAGTCGCAGCTTTTCACCATCGTAAATGTGTGAGAATGCTCACATGGCTACAGTCTGATAGGCAGATACACATACACAGTGCTTATTGAAGAGGTGCACGTGTTCACATTACATGCAAGAGCCGTGAATGAAAGGTTGCTGCCTGAAAATGTCCTGCATAATTTGAGTAGAGCAAGATTTGTTTTGAATATTTGAATGCACATCTTGGTCAAAAGCTCATGTTTGCAAGGTATATGTTAAGTAAATGTAAACAGGCAGGACAAACAAAAATTAGGTGTTAATATATTCAAATTTGTGCATTAGCTGTTGAGTGACCTTGTGGTAAATTGACAGACTTTTTACACAGAAGAGTGTGTTCCATAGTTTAGTTTCTTCTATAGTAATGCGTATCAAGAATATGTGAAATTTCATGTTTGTGGTGTTTTTCATGTTTAGTTTACAGAGGCCCTACAGATCCAAACGCCACCTGTTCCTCCTGGCCCCTGTCAACCACCCAGGTTGGTGGGCAAACCCAAAGCAAGAGAAGTGCAGTTACGCTGGGGTGAGTTTTTTGCAGAAAACTTTAATACTGTTAGCAGCTTTACGTAGCGATCTACATTCAGTAAGCATGAACGTGCGTCTTCAGACGCAGATCCTACATGCACACAGAGAGAGAAAGGGAGTTCTGATTCACTGAAGTATTAATTTGGTTTGTTGATCTATGTTGTTTAATTCACAAGGTTATAAATATTCACTGTAATTTCTTGGATTATCTTTGATTAACACAAATCTGCTAATGTTACTTGCAAAAAATCTGTAGTTTGGATACGTAATTTACTACAGAATTCTGTAGTAAGTAGTGTATTTACATTATTTCAGATGCAAGAGGGAATGAGTAATTGTTGTTTTTGCAAATCCATTAGCAGCCCCTCTTGTGGACGGTGGTAGTGCAGTGACTTCGTACAGCGTGGAAATGTTTGCTCCACAGGCAGATGAGGGCAAGGAGGTGTACCAGGGCTCTGAACTGGACTGTACAGTTGGTAGTTTACTGCCTGGCAGGACCTACGGATTCCGGCTCAGAGCTGGCAACAAAGCTGGGGTGGGTGCACACCATCCACACACAGCTCTTACAAACATTATTCTTTTTTACAGTTACTAATCATTACTTTTTATAGCTATGTATATTTTCCTTCTGCTAGCAAGGTATTTTATATTATGAAATTTTTTGTAATCATCAGTATGGGCCTTTCTCGGCGCGAACAGAGGTAACGACAGGTCCGGGGGCCCCGGAGGCATGTCGGCCCCCTCATATAAACTGTAAATCGCCGATGTGTGCTGTAGTGAGCTGGGAGGTGAGAACACACTCTTCTAGATTGTAATCACTATGAAATAGCTTTGGGGGGGGTCTAGTTGATTGTATATTTAATTTTAGTGAATCACTTTATTGGGAGTAAATAAAAAATCCACTAATTCTGTGAAGTTGTCACATGTGAAAGTCTCTATGTAGCAATTTTTACAGACATTTACAGACATTTTAAATAACATTTTTAGTATACTGCTGTTTAGCACAATGTCTTTTGCCTACATAATTATGTAAATATTGTAAATATTTATTTATTTAGCACTTGCCAATATATGGTGGCATCATTTAAGTCTAATAATGGCATTGAGGTAGTTACATCACATATTCCTTCATTACAGGTTCCTCACTGTAATGGAGCGGCTGCATCAGAATATCGGCTGGAGTGGGGGGCCGCAGAGGGCAGCATGCAGATCTGTTACACAGGTGCTGCACTGTCGCATGAGCTGCGAGGTCTGCTGCCTGCCACCTGTTACCTATGTAGGGTACAGGTAAGAAACATGCTTGTGTTTCAGCAGACAAACCAGGAAGTCACTGCTGTTTATGCCAGTCTTCTGATTATGCCTTTACTTCCTGTAAAGGCAAATTTTTCAGCTTGATGATTCATAAAAATGAGATGTGAGAATGTCAATGTCAATGTTACATTGCCTACCATCTAGTGGTTATCAAAGGCAGGTGCAGGTTTTTGTTTGAGCGTTATTAATAAAGCTCTTTATGACCGTCATGAGGTGGAGGGCAGTTAAGCTACAAAGTGGTGCTTGCCAAGGCATAACCTGTCCATTGCTGTTTGTGGTACAGGTGTGTACGTTATTTAAAATTGTGGTTCGTTAAGGATAGGATTATATATCTAAGCAATCTGACTGACTTTTGCTTGCTGGACCAGTGGGAGACTTCCAGACTTACACTAGAAGAGGGACCAGAGTCATTTATAATCATACATACCAGAATATCATAAAAACCTAAAGCTGGGTTTTTTGATTTGTGCCAGTAAGCCCCCCCACAACACCTTTGCAATGGACTTAAAAGCATCTTACACTTAACACTCAACATGGCCTGGAATTTTTCTGTTCAGACACATGAGTGAGGTCATCCATTGATCTTGGTTATGGGGTCCCCCAAAGGTGCTCAGTGGGCTTTAGGTCTGGGCTTTGTGCAGGCCAGTCAAGTTCTTCCACATTCCACCATATCTGTATAAACCTTAACTGGTGAAGCAGGGTAATTTTCATGTTGGAGCATAAAAGGGCCCTTCACAACTGTTGCAACAAAATTACTAGAAGCACAGAATTCCCTGGAATGCCATTGTTTGGCATAGCAGTAAGATTTAACTTGGAATTAAAGCACGTAGCCAAACGTGTTTTAGAATTGCTGTAGTTTAGTGTGTTGTGCACCATTGGGCCTGTAATGTGTCATCACATAACAGCTTCTAAATGAAAGATTAAAGATTAAATATTCATTCGCTGCTCATGTCAGTCCTGTTTAGACTGTATTAACTCGCTGTGAGCTTGTGTTTTGCTTCAGGCAGTAAATGTAGCCGGTGTGGGGCCCTTCAGCGAAGCTGTGCTCTGTCAGACACCCTGCTCAGTGCCGGCAGCGGTCAGCAGCATCCACGCCCTCCGGGAGTCAGAGATGAGAGTGGAGGGCAGAGTCACAGAGAGAGGTGAGGAGGAGGAGGAGGAAAGTGAAGAGTCTTCCCCGCTCCTCTACTCTCCGTCAACGTGCCTGGGGCTGCGCTGGGAGCCGCCTTGTAATCATGGATCTGAGATCACCTCATACCTGATCGACCTGGGAGAGAGACAACCCATCCTTACAGGCCCTGTAACCAAATATATCATCCAGAACCTGCAGCCCGATACCACCTACAGGTATGGATTTCTGTCTAAGGGAGGTTATCGGAGATGCTGTTTGTGCATAATCTTAGCCTAAAATTGATTAATTCTAAATATATATAAAAAATCGTTCTAATAAGCAATGAAAGATTTTTTTTAAGGATTTTGTTGCATAGATTATTTAATTATAAAATCTCATAAATATGTTTGCTGTATTATGAGGTAAGCAATAAGGTAGGAGAAGGCTGAGTTTGTTGTGAATTTTGCCAAGGTTGTTTTGGTTGTTTTGGCACAGCCAAGTGCTGCAGAGTGATTATATTAGGTGATTTTATTACAATGTAGCATGACTTTGTTTGCCTTGTTGGTTTTATAAAACTACAATAAAAGAGTGTTACTGTATTGTGCATGATGAAGCTGTAAAGACCAGTCAGGGTCCAAGATCAGAATCAAAGACAATAAGCAATGATGCTAAACTAATGACGTTCATATGTTTGCAGGGTAAGGATCCAGGCTCTGAACAGCCTGGGTGCAGGTCCCTTTAGTCACACCTTTAAACTGAAGACCAAGCCACTGCCACCCCTGCCTCCACATCTGGAGTGCACTGCCTCCAGTCACCAGACCCTCAGGCTCAAGTGGGGCGACGGCCCGTCCAAGGCCCAGCCCGCTGATTCCCTACAGTACAACCTCCAAATGGAGGATAAAACCGGGAGGTTAGCGACTATATTTTGTTTTGCTTTACATTCTAACGCCTTGTCCTAACTAGCAACAAGTTGGCAACATCAAGACTTTTTATTAAAAAGCAATAAAATCACAGTGTTTTGGACCATTTTTAATGGTGAGCCACAACTGCAACATGCAAAGGGCTGCACTTATATAACATTATATCATTATATCATATGCTTTACTTGTATTGGCATCATCTATGCCAACACTATGCCGGATTGACTAACGAGCTCTTCCAGTGTTTGTTTGATTTTATGTTGGCTGTTAATATAATATTGCATTAAATGCTAAATAACATCACACTGCATAATTAATGCGAGCTTATTGTAATAATTGTGTCATGCATGGTCATGACAGTGTTAATATGTCAAATTTAACAGGTGAAGGGAACTATAAATGTTACTGTGTGGGTTGTCACTGACACTTTAAACATTAAAGAGCAGTACAGAGATTAACCTTGTGTCACTGTGTTCTGTCCTTTTCTGTTCTGTTATAGGTTTGTAATATTGTGAATTTTGTGGCTTTATAGAGTTCAGCTCAGTTAATACAGCGTTTATCTCTGTCTGTTTCTCTCCTGGTGTCATCTTAAAGGTTTATATCCTTGTATAAAGGACCCTGCCACACTCACAAAGTGCAGAGGCTAAATGAGTCTACCTCGTACACGTTCCGCATCCAGGCCTTTAATGAGGCGGGCGAGGGTCCCTTCTCGACTGTGTACACCTTCACCACCCCCCGCTCACCGCCTGCACCCCTGAAAGGTACCACATCTTGGAAGATACTGCAGTATTCAGTTATAAGATATATTTATATTTATATGTAAATACAACAGGTTGGAACACATTTTGTGTGTTTCACAGTTTGATTTGTTTTAATTGTGTGTTTGTGTGTGTGTTTAGCTCCTCGTGTGGAGCGTGTGGATGACTCTTGTGAAGTGAGCTGGGAGACACTGACACCCATGAAAGGAGACCCAGTCATCTACTGTTTGCAGTGCATGCAGGGCAATTCTGATTTCAGACAGGTACCTACACAACTACCATACTGTATCATTCGATTTTACATTTCCTAAAGAAATTGTGAGTAGTGCTTGCCAGCGTACAGCATCACTACCATAAGGCTAGGATGTTGTTGGTGGTTGCCAGGTCATTGATTTTTAATTGCTAATGTGTACAGGTTAGTTGCTAAGGCATTGCTAGGTGCTTGCTTACTATGCCATATCCAAATTAAATGTCTCTGTGATATTATATTTTCAAGATGTAACTTGGGATCAACCTTCAATGTTATTCTCTAGGATTTTTATTTCCAGTTTTATTGTTCACCATGTGAACAATTGCCAGTTCACATATAAGTAATTGTGCACCTCTACTTAACAGGCCACACAAATTGAAATGTTAATTTCTCTATCACGCACTGTGCTGAAGGATGATATTTTGAAGGAAGTTTGTGTTGGAACAGTTTTGGGGCACCATTGACATCCTTAGTATTTTTTTACTACTATGGAAGTTAATGGTACCCCAAAATGCTCTATACGGAGCAATTTAAGTTAATAATGACAGAATTTTCATTTTTTGGTCAACTGTTCTTTTAATTTGAGAGCCAAATCAGCCATGGAAATGTTAAGGTTGAGTACTGGCTTTGTTTTGTCATTATATGTTGTTATGGTATGTGTTGTTATTTGATCGTCTCTGTTTAGCAAGGCCGTGATAAATCCTAAAAAGGAATATCCGAAAATAAAAATACTGTCCTCTTTTACTCTTATTTTGTCTTCTGGGTTTGACAGCCTTTGTCACCGTTCACTTTGTTGCATCTTATCTCCATATAGTGAAAGTAAATAAGGACTGAAGTTGCAAGTCCTTCAAACTGACACAACACATCTTGAGGCACAAAGATTTTGTATGGCTTTTAAAGATTTGGAGTATAGTGCATGGGTCACTTGGACCACATGTGGTGCCTGCGTGTCCTTTTAAATGTTGGCTGTGTAAATTATAGTTTATAATCTGTAAAAGAGCAACTTAAACATTTAATAAAATATTTTATGGTCACTTTTTAAATGTTGGTCCTAAGGGGCTCACTGGAGAGCCAAGTAAAGAGATGATCTAGTCATTCATAGTAGCAGTGTTGCAGTGCTAATAGTAATTGTCACTATTATTATCAGCGCACCAAACGTCAGACAGGACTAAACAGAATTGTTTGATTAAAATTAAAGGCACTCTGCCATCAGCCCTCGAGTCTTTGAGTGACTGTGGAAATGAGTAGAAGTGACCGGGCAGTGGAAGGGTAAAGCAGTCTCACTAGATCTCTGACTCATCACCTCCCGTTGAGAGAATGGCATGACAGGAGGCTTGTTTATGTTGATGTGGCCCACACGCGTGCAACCATGCGTGACTGTATTCATATATTCATATTATTTGGGCATCTCTACCTACAAATCTGCACTCCTGAAGTAGATTGTTTTCTATTCTTTCCTCAGGTTTTTAATATCAAAATTAGAAGTGCTATATTTCATTTTATTTAAATCTTGTTTTATTTTGTGGTTTAACTAGAACTCTAGCTAAGTAGGACATACCCAAACTAGTGTTTCCTTCAGGATTTAGGAACTGCAAAAAGGCAGTTTTATGCAGCCTACTCCAGTTCATATTTCTCCACATTGCGACCAAGTGCAATAAACCTCCTTAAAATATGGTCCTAAAAAGTGAGAATATTTTAGGCATTTCTGTGCCTTTATTTAATTTAAACTGCAAACTCACAGCTTGGCTGTAATTTAACAATGTCCCAGACTATATTAAAATGTTTAGTTTACTAATTATCAATACAGTTTCTTAATTAGATGTGGAGTCTTAATCTTGAGATGCAAAGCATTGTTTGACCCTTACTGTAGTGTTTTTTTTTTCATTTGATCTTTAATTTTTCACAGATCTATAAGGGCTCGGCCACTTCCTTCCACCTCACTAACATGAGCTCATCCTCTGAGTACCGATTTCGCATCTGTGCCATCCGCCAGTGTCAGGACGCTCCTGAAATCATCGGCCCGTACAGCTCCACCGTCGTCCTGCTCCCACCTCGTGTAGAAACCCCAGGGACCTCTGCTGGGTCCAAATCCTCAGAGGCCCAGAAACCAAAACGCAGCCTGACAGACGAACAGTTTTCTTTCCTCATCATCGCGCTGTTGGCCGTGACCTCCATACTTATCGCGGTCGCCATCCAGTACTTCGTCATCGAATGAGCCGTTGAGCTCTAAAGCTCTACATTGATGTCTGAGCAAATTTTTGTTTATTTGTTGATTTTTATTTTCTTTTTGTTCCAGCACCAGCGTACAGGAGCCATGTGAAGGGAACGTTTGAGAAAAGGAAATTGTAGAATTATCTCACCTACTCTGTTGTTCTGTTTCTCTTGCTCTCTGCTATCCCTTCTTTCTCTCTACGCATGCTGTCAAAAAGAATAGCTCTCCTCCTTGTTGCAGTCGGAAGGCTTCAAATTTATTGAAGGATCAGCAGTGAAGCTTAACACTCATCACATTACTCATCGTATACTTTCATTTATCTGCATAGTCATAGTAGTCTTTATTTATACATATAATTTCAGTTGTAAACTGTTCAGTGTGAGTTTCGATCAGTGTTTCAAAGCTAGCTCAGTGGTCACAATGCTCACCACTTCACTGTCTTGGGCCTGGGACTGAGGGCCAGTGACTGTGCTGTCAGAGAAGGGGATGTCTCTCTCGTAAGTACATGGGAGAAGGCCCCCCCAGAGGTCTTGAGGGACTAATGAATCCCTGGGAGATTACATCTACGAAGTAATAAAGGGGGAGGCAATAGCGATAACATTATAAATTAGCGAACGTTGACTTAGCACTTTCCTCAGAACTTTTTTGATGTTCAGAATGTGTAAAGGATGCAAAAATAACTAGAGAAATGTTAGTATATTTTTGTACAGTGTGATACGAGGACCTGTTCATTGAGATTATGGTTAGTACGGGGATTAAGACTATAAATACCAAACTAACAGCTTAATAGTTATTTGTACTATCATGAACGTATACTGTAGCTTGTTTTTACAATCAAGCAGCTGCTTTGCTCCAAATTATTGTCATTCAGCACAAACAATGTATGCTTCTCGGAAACTTTCCTTCAGTTGTCATCTTTGCACCTTAGTGAGAGTAAAAAATACGTATTGAATGCGTCTTAATCTTGTGATGCGTTTTATGGAACATGTTCTCCAGTCGTGCAAGCCCTTAATGTGTTTTGGCTGTTTTAAAATTGTAGTTCCATGAAATTTGTTCTTGAAATGGTTTATTCAAATAATCATTATTTCAGAAGTCGTATAGTATTTTCTTAATTTCTCTGATTAATTTTTCATTTCCTATTTTAGTTTTAAAAAGCAAATTATTGTGTTGCTTTAGAAGTTACTTTTAGCAATATTATTTTTTGATGTAATTTTGAGAGTTTTGAATATAGGACTAATTATTATTCAATAATTAGTATAATAGTAATTTCAGATATCTTTGATTTCTTGTTCAAATCACATATTTGAGCTTTATTTTTTATATGATAAAGAAAACCTTTACGTTTAACTCTATCCAGCAGAGAAATTAAGAAAAGTGCAAGAAACTAAATGCAAACAGCAGTAATGAATTGTGTTAATCCTACATGTACTTTCTGTGAATTGAAAATTTGCCTTTTTCTCTGTGTGTTAAGTCTTGTGAATGATTGCCAATGCTGCATGATGGCAGTGTGACAATCTGGTCGTAGGGGTTTCGTGTTGTGCTTGGTTATGAGCATACAAGTGCTGTCGCAACTGTTAATAACTACAGGTACCTTGCAAGAAGTCTTGAAATTAATTATATGATTTGGTCTAATAGATATTCTGCAGATTTTTTTCTGTTTGTCATTAAAGAAAAAAATCTCAAATTCCTATTTTTGATAGTGATTAAATGTAATTGCAAAGTGTGCCATTTTAACATCTCCCTACCATCTTAGGCCTGTATGTTTGGTTTTTGGGAGAAAAAACTACAAAAAAACAATAAAATATGCACAAAAAATGAGACCATTTTTATGTAATTTTAATGTTTGCGGTTACCTCATACACAGTACATTCCAAAACAAAAGTTTGTTATAGTATACATACTACCAGACATATCACTTTAAAAATGTTCGTTATCGGATCGGAAATGTATAATCATATATATGTATCTAAAGTGTGTCTGTATAGTAAATAATATCTACAGACGGATCCATGCACAATAAAAGATTTATCATTCTTAATTGTCTTGAAAATGTTTTACTGCATGTTGCAATGTACATAAATCATGTTGTTAAAATTAATGTTAATTTCTTAGAAAAATTGTTTTTAATAGGATTTGAAAAATGTATGGAACAAAATGTGTGGTCTTCTGAATTTGGAGTATTCCAATGAATAATGAAAGGCATGGATTTACAGTTTTTACCGTCTCCAAGCTTTCTGTATAATACAGAGGTGTAAAACTACTTTAGATGTTGCAATGAAAAAATGTGGATCTCATAGTACAAGATGCTGAAATGTGAACATATCTAATATACCAGATATTACTTTATAAACAAGATTGCTGTCTCTTTTTTTTTAAATAAGCTAAAGATACCAGTTTAGGTCTTTCATCAACAACAACAGATATGTTGCTTTTGTAGGCAAACAAAAGAATACAAAACCTTCCTGTTTGGGTTATTGTTACTATGGCTGCCAACTTGTCTTCAAATGGCTTATTTATAGTGGTCTGTGCTAATTGAACTAGGATAGCAGTATAACTGAGGAGTATTTTGAAACCAAAAATATTAAACACATTTTACATTTAAATTAATTTTGGACCGCTCTAACAAGATGCACAGTATTGTGAAAACAACTAATGATTTAAATATATGAATCCGACACTCTGTGTTCATTCAAATATACACATCAAATGTTCCGCCTCTTGCCTCTATCTTGTTCTTATATGTCTATACTATCTCCACCTCTTGTGATCTCACTATTTAATTGTATTTGGACTAAGTGATGTTTTGCACTCACACAGTCAAGAAGTAACACTCTTATCTCTTGAATGGCTGTTTCCAGCAGCAGAGCAGACCCAATCTCCTCAAAGACACAGCTTCAACTTCTATGGATCTTGATTATCTGTGGTTCTTATTGGCAATTAATCTTCAGCCAAGGAGCCATCACAGCAGAGTTTTCTATTTTCATTGTCTTGTAGAATTTCTGTAGTTGCGTGTCTTTTGTACCCCATCCATAATCTTTTAGACTCAACCTAACAGGATTCAACTACAGATTTCCATGAATATGGAGGACTTCCACCCTGATTCCAGTTTCCTGTGTGACCGGCAACTCCATGACAATTCAGACCAAGGCTGCCATTACTAAGCATAGGGTTGAGTACATCATTCTGGCACTGTGTGGCTTTGCACTACTCTCTGCTGCGTCAGTGTTCTTCCTGATGGGCGTGGAGTACTAGAATGAGACGATGCCTGACCCGAACACTTTTGCTGTCCCTGTATGGGTCCATTAGGTACAAGTTGTAGAAGAGCCGCCATGAGCTTTTTGGGCCAAATGCAACAGCCAGGCAGAGTATTCACAGACAGACCATTAAGATTCTGGGTAAGTGGATCTGAGGGAGGTTTTCTTGTGTCAGGAAGATGGAGAAGGTTGGTATATGGTTTGATGATAAATATGCTGCAGGAGTTTTAAACTGTTACAGATAGTGGTGTTTGTTAAGGATAGCCTCACTATTAGGGTTTGTTATAAAACCCCAATCCTTAGTTTTAAACATTGAAGCATGACCTGTCCCTCACCGTTAATTCTATGAGCACAACAACAACACAGACTGTATGAAATAAAGAGGAGAGCTGTGCTACTTATTCTTGTGATGGGGTCTTTCATTTTGATGCACAATTTGTCTTGCATTGAGGTGAGGTGTGATGTTTTTTTATACCAATATGACTTTGAAAATACAAAAAATACATTAAACTAGTTGGTTAATGGTTAGATCAAGAGCTGGTTTAGCAGATTCTGTGCAGCTCTTAAAGAGGTAATGCGATTGTAAGATAAGTGAGGGGAGAATTTTGAAACTCAAGTTGACTTGAAACTGTACTGTGAACTATAGACAAACTTTTTCCATCTTCTAGCTGTTGTTGTGTTGGTCTTTGTAATCTCATGCCTGCCCTACCACATTGGTTGATTTCTCTTTACAGATGTGGATGACTATCACTCCGCCGCCTCAGTTAGAATTTCAATGTGGCCTCTATAGTCCTGTTCTACCTCAGTGCCTCGATTAACCCTGTTCTACCTCAGTGCCTCGATTAACCCTGTTCTTGACATCCTCGTTTTCAAAAAGTACCAAATTTAAATACATTAAAAATGTAAGCGTGTCTCACATTTGCTGTGCTGTGACCTTACAGTGTGTTTGATAATTTGCCAGCTCAAACAACTTACAGTACCTTTGTAATTGTTATTAATTATATTGGTGTACTGTGGGGCTCTGCTTGATCAGTGACATATTTTTGGTAGTTCATATAAACTACTACACTGTAACCATAATCATTTTACCATAACAGATCAATTTTCATAGAGAAAAACAGTTTCTTTCAGGAAGTGTTTAAATACCCCAACAAAATCTGCACACAAAAATTTAACCAACTGTAATTCTTTCCTCATTACTGTTTCCACAAGCATCTGGCACTTATAATCTGGCATCATACAGTATACAGTCTGTCGACTGTTTCCTCAGTACAGCTTGACAATACAAGCTGGTGAGTCACACATTAAAGACAAAGCTGTAAAGTAAATTTTACTGCCATCTGACAAATGTTGTCTTGTCTTTTTAGATGTAGATTGTCTGCCCTGTGGGAGATGGATTATAACGACTTTTATAAAGACTGTTAAGATACACTATATTGCCAAAAGTATTTGCTCATATGCCTTAAAGGCATATGAACTTAAGTGACATCCCATTGTTAATCCATAGGGTTTAATATGACGTCTGCCCACCCTTTGCAGTTATAACAGCTTCTCTAGCAACTCTGCGCCCCCCAGTTTGGGAACCACTGATTTAACCCATCACTTTTGAGAGTGAACACACACACCAGGTGCCTTGCTCAAGGGCACTTCAGTTGCTACCTGCCAGCACTGGAATCGAACCAGCAACCTTCCAATTACAAGCCTGACTCCAGTAGGCCACGGCTGCCTCAGTATGCCTTTAGTGGACAGACATCAACTTTATTTTTTATGTATTTTTTTTCAATAAATGACAATCAAAATCAAATCCATTGAACCTTGTTGTGATAAGGCATGTGTTTAATCAGTGACAACATTCAGTTTTGATGAACCATGTGATATGAACATAACACGATGGAACCATTCAGAATTGATGCTACAATGTTATGTTCTCTGGTTTACATATTAAATAGATTTGTTAATAAAAGTAATTACATTTTTTGTACATTTATTTTGTGTTCATCGCATTTAGGAACAATGACAAAATGCACTGTTCATAACCTGCACTGTCTGCCCACAAAGCTGCAAACCAGTAGCTGTGCTTTTCCTGTAGGGGGAGACACTCGTATGCTTGACTAACACACATGCTTAACTAATTACCCTAGGACAACACTTTTGGCATGTGAGTGCAGTATTTAACTTTTCACTATTATTATTTTTTAAAACAAAAATGTATAAAATTAAAAAAAAAAAATTATTTTTAAATTTTTTATACAAATTAAAAAAAATATTTTTAATGTATTTGCACAGCCAATAACATGTAATGATACGCTGACAATATTTGGTTGAAAATGTTTATCAGTGTCATACCAGTTCTCTACTTTGAAGTACTTTAAATTGTCAGTTGTTCCATGTACTAGATTTCCATTGTCTGTATAAATGTGGTGCAGGCTTATACCAATTTCTGGTAATGGTCTTTAACAGATTTCTATATGTTGATATGATATATTAACATTTACGTGAGTTTACGGTTTCCTTTAGCAGACACTTTTATCTAATGCAAGAACAATGTAATCAGAAATAAATAATTTAAAGAGAAAAAAATACTAATGCTAATACCAAAAAGTGTTTTAAATTTTCCAGCTGTGTTTGTGCAAACATTTTCCTTTTTAATAAGACTGTCAACCAGTGTGTAAAATCAACAGAACAGGTCTGATCTCCCATGACTGATCAGGAAAGAAGGCCATACAAAGCATTGAGAGGTTATTTCCTCCCTCAAACAACCATATGTTTGGAATGTCCAGGGCTTCTTTGTGGCTTTCTTCCAAACAACTTCAAAGCACTATTATCAGACTCAGCCTTGTTGTGTTTCTCTCTAGCCGGCATCAGTGACGAAGGGCCTGTTTGCTCTGAGCTAATCTCAACCTCCACAGGACATGAGCTCACTTAGCTGAGGCCATGTTTATAAATACGAGTATAAAAAGAAGGAAGAGGTCTGTATCATGGGCACTGTATATATAACTGACCACTTTATGCTGGGTTCCTAATAAATGGATTGTAGACTTTTGTTCAGCTTATGCATACTGATTTTGTACTGATGAGTCCGCTGGGATATGTCTCCTATGGCCAAAGTTACATATAATTTATAATAAATAATAAATAACAGTAATTTATTTATTTTAATCAATCATTGATTTATTTAATCAATTTATTGAAGTACTTTAGAAGTAGATTACTATGTTTTTCCTTAAACTTTATAACTTTACACTCTCTCTCTCTCTCTCTCTCTCTCTCTTTCTTACACACGCACACACACATTACCTCTCCATATTCCGCTGTACACATGAGATATGAAGAGCATTGAGAGCGTCTGTTTTAACTTTCTCTTATGGATTACAACTCAGGAAATAAACACAATACTCGTTTATAGCACGTCTTAAAGTGCCAGACTTAAGACACGCTTTGTATGATGTTATAAAATAGGGTACAGAAGTGTCTTCATACGATTTGTGTAAAAAGTACAGTACAGCTTTGACTGTAATGATACATACTGTTTAAAAATACGACAGACTAAAAACTGTGTAACCTTTGCAAAAACTATTAAGGTATGTAAGATTAAAAGGGCGAGAAGGGCCAAGATAAATCTCAAACGTCTCAAAAGTCCTAGAATGCGTTTCTGGGCATCAAAGGTGGGTAAACGTTCGAGCACTAAAAAATACTTGAACGTTCAGACGACTCTTATGATGCCCAAAATGCTTTAACAAAAGGTTTAATACAATGTGATGTCCAAGAACATTAAAATTGGACGTGATACGCAAAACGCAGTTGAAGTAGGCAGCTCTCTAGGTTTGCAACACAAAACTCTGGTCCTTACTCAGTCAGAACTATGTCTGGGTCACACGTTAGAAGTCGCTGGTGTCACTGAGAAGCGCAGGCTGAATTGCAACCGTCTGCGTTCTTACCACTACAAGGAGTTTCTCTTCCTTTGTCGTTCGGGCTTTAGACGCGTTAGCACATCTGGGTTTTGCTGACTGTAAAAACAGAAAGTGAAGTGAAGCTGCTTTGTGACTGGAGCCTGGAGAGACGCGTCTGGATACGCACTGTACACGCTTTGGATACAGCTGCTTAACGCGGATTAACGAGGTTTGAGGATGGAGGTATGATCTCTTATTCTGTTTCTAAGCGTTTCTGCAATTTAATAAATCGCTTGGGAAAAGAGCGCAAACACCAACTTTCTTATAGTGCTATACTGTTAATAGTGTTGTCATGACACGGGACGCATTGTGCTGACTTATTCATACATAGTTTCGGATTTTGGTTATATTTTAAAGTAACTTCAGTAATGAGTCATTAACAAACATAGTATACTGCCTGAACGAGGCATTAGCCCATGACAGTCGCCAGTATACCAGTTTATAATGTCACAAAATATTAAAGAGAATAACATTTCATTAAAAAACATATATATAAGGTTTCAGATGGTAAAACAGTAAATATAGGTCTGCAGAAAGAAAAAGAAATTATAAACGGTTTTCAAAGGTTAGTGGAACATGACGTGTGGTGAACTACACCTGTGGTTGCTCTGCTAGGATGCCAGTGTCAGCTTGAGGATAACTGATCTAATACATCTATCGCACCAGAGTAAAAAAATGCTAAAAAAATGTAGTTCATCATTTGTTTCAGATGAAATATGGAATGCAATTCATATTTAAATGTCCAAATACTTTGTTTCATGACATTTCAGATTATTCGAAGGAACACAAATGAATTATCTGTTAAGCATTAAATAACGCAATATAGTTTTTTTATTGTCAATAAATTTATTATAAAGTCATGCCATATATTTTTTACAGTATATCTATTCAATTTAGTATAATGTATAATCAGCGACTGAGCCCAGCAACAAAATTGCAGAGCCATTAAATTAGGTCTCTGTCTTTATATGTTACAGCTACTGTGTTTTAAATCAAAACTGAATGTCAGATTAATCTCACAGTGGCTAAAGTGAGCTACTGCAGATACACAAACTCATTCTGGTAAAATACATGTTCAGGCTGTTTTAACCCAAAATGACCACAAAGTGGGACAGGAAAGACTGTCTGCAGAATATCTTCCTCTGTATAAAAAGCAAAGCTTTGATTTTCCTCTTGGTCACACGCATTAAAGTTCCTCAGATGGCACGTGGTGTCACTTCTGCAATCATCTATGATTGTGAGCAACACACAACAAGGAATTAGCTATTTGCACTGACAGTGCAAAGATTTGTTGATTTGCAGATTTGCAGTTTTTCAGATTTGTTGTTATTGCTGTAATTGTTACTGGTTCTTGTACATTTTGTATCCCAAAATATGTGCATAGTGAATATTGATATTTAAAATGTATATTGAAGCTGTTTTTCAATAGGCTAAAGTCATATTACACTACTTGTCAAAATGTTTTTGATATTCTTGATGTCTTTAATATAATATGGAAGATTTTCCTAAATGTTTATAATACATTTTGAAGATAAATATCAATTGTGCTTACTTATTTTCTTACAAAATTGGAATTTAATTTTAAATAAAATGGTTAGGGAACAAAAAACAGCAAGGATACAATAATCAACTTCAGTGTTATTTAAAATTATTTTAAGCATGGATATTATACAGTTATTATATTATTATATTATTATTATATTATCTGATATTATACAGTTCATTAAGAGAAACCAGGCTATGCAGAGCTGTTTGCAAAGTGTGACTAAAATAAGTTTTTTATTATTTGGGATAAATGGACACTACATAATTCTTATTCTTTTATTTGTGTTATATAACAACACAAACAACTTTATTGTTATTCAAAAATGTAGAAAATAGTACAAATAAAGAAAAAGTAGGTGTGTCCAAATGTTTGACTGGTAGTGTACATGCTATGAAAGTAGTAGTGTTATTTAATTTGTGGAAAGTTACATAGATGAGTGAGTGAGTGAGAGAGAGAGAGAGAGAGAGAGGAAAAAACAGGGAGGGAAATTCTCATGAGAGAAATCCATATTTTATTTGTAGTTTGACCAAAGCCTAGCAGATTAATGTAAAGGCCACTGAAGAGCTATTTTGAGCCAAAGCGCTGTACACACAAGAATGTGTGAGAATAGCAAAATCAAAACAATAACTTTTTCTGGTCACATACTACCATACTGTGTGGTGTGCTGGGAGTCCCCTCTGCTTGTGTGTGGGTTCGTGTGGTTAGGTCTTTGTGTTGTGAAAGAAAAGGAACACAGTGTAACCAAAGATGTTGTAAATTTATTATTATTATTTTTTATTATTATTTATTATTATTATTATTATTATTATTATTATTACATGTACATTTATCATACATGTAAAGCTGCTTTGTAACAATGTCCTTTGTGAAAAGCGCTATACAAATAAAGTTGAATTGAATTGAAAAATTGGGGTGGACTTGCCAAACATATAGACCACATGTTATGTTATATTTAGCAAGAGAACAAGTAACAGCATTACAAGGACTCAGATAGAGATGCATAGCAAGCTCTGCCAAAAATAACCCATTCAAGAACGGATGTCAATTTGAAGTGAACTAGGAAATTCAGTATATATGGATGGAAATTTAAGGAATTAGTTTCTGCCATTTTCTCACCCTGTCATTTTTTAATATCTGGACTTTTTTTAAAAAAGATTTTTAGCAAAATGTTCACATCTTGTCCATACAATAAAAGTATAAAAGACTGTACCGACTGTACCTTAGTACAGTAGGTACAGTATGTGTTGTATTTTCATCATAGGGTGCTATAGCTATAATTACCATTAATTGTCACACTCAACACCCAGTTTTCTTCTTTCAGGTTTACTGTCAGTGCAAAGCAGTTCTTGTTAAGAGAATCTTGTTAGGCTAAGTTTTATAATTGGTTATCAGAAGGATAATGCATACAGTGTAATAGCACATACGTTTAAGGGTATGTCTGTCCTCCCCTTGGTACCACTACAATAATGTGTCTGCAGTATGTATGGCTTTAATCAAGAGACCATGCTGAAGCTGTGGCCTTCCAGTCAGCAGCATGTTGCAGACACATGATGGCTTTGACATTAGGGCTTTTCAGACTGTAATTAACCATGGTTTATTTCATTCTAAACCCTGTACTATGTGAGGAACAATTCACACTTGTAATTTAGAAATGGGGTTAAAACCATTTTCCCCTGTGTTATTTTCATGTTGTAAAAATGTATTAAAAGAACTTTACATTAACTGGACACAAATTTTGCAATGCAAATGTAATTACATAATGCTTTCAGTGGGAAGGAGAAATTGCTGTTACACCGATTCAGTCATGTTATGTGTTGATCCATATTTTCTTTTATTAATTAATGTGCAATACAAGGTGCTCAGTACAGTCCTCTTTCTACACAGACTATCCAGACAGATAGGGTCTTTTCGGTTTGTAATTTCTACATTTATTCTCTATACATAATGATTGCCTAGCATGTACTTACTTTAAAATACTGCGTATTTTTAAATTTCATCAGAACATCTGATGTAATACTGGCTGAAAATCTTTACTACACAGGTTTGCCTGAATTTTCCACACAATGGGGTGAAAATAGTCTTCCATGTTTAATAGAGTTGAGCAAGAATGGTATAAATTATGTCTGACATTTGTACTAAGTACTTTTACTGCACCTTATCCACTGTACATTGGCTCTGTTGATAGCTTGTGTCACCAAAACAAAGTCACTTTCAAAATTCTATTCAAATAATTTGCAAAAAAGTATGAGTGTTAATATAACTAAAGACATAAAGAAGAACTATGATTTACTACTTTCAATTGCTAGTCAATGACAGAAGGGGTAGGAAGCACATGCTTATTCTAGAGAGAATTTTATTGGACAAAAATGTGTATATGCTGTTTTTGTCAACATTTAGAAAGGTAGAAATATAGATTACCTCAAAGTTGACTATGTAAAAAAACTGACTATGACTATTTACAGACTATTTGAAACCTATTTAAAAAGTATGTATATACTTTTAATAAAAAGTGTTTTGTAGCCATACAGTAGATGTAGTAAACATCCTGCTCAACTTGTCTTTAATATTATACAACCTGTCTTGCTTTATTTAGGTTTGTCGTCAGACAGAAAATGAATTCCTGTTGTACACCTTGTCTGTGTCATAACGTTCTCTTGTGGCCCCATGAGACTGTTTCTCCCATTGCTCTGAGTGATGTAACACACAGAGAACCTTTGTGAAAACACAAGCCATGTGCCTGAAATACCCATGAAGGCAGTGGAAAAGTGTGATCTTCTGATGATGTAAATCTTCATGTACAAAATACATCATGTTTTCCTGGAATAAGAAAAAGTCTTACGTGCCTGTTCTTGTATTAGCAAGAGTGGCCATATTATTTGGGTCATAGATGGCGGTACCAGCCAAAATAA
This sequence comes from Botia kubotai, assembly GCA_036877585.1. Taxonomy (NCBI): domain Eukaryota; kingdom Metazoa; phylum Chordata; class Actinopteri; order Cypriniformes; family Botiidae; genus Botia; species Botia kubotai. The sequence goes on from JAZGTI010002448.1 coordinate 34,588, forward strand.
ACTAGTGATTTTTCTGTCCAGATCACTTAGACCTTTTGTATTTATGTATATATGGAACACATATTCTCAACATCCCAAAGAGTTTAAACCTTGTTTGAACTCAAGGGGGTGTGCCTTCAAAAAACATAGATTATACACAAAATTATAGTAAATATCATTATGTGATCTCTAATATTAATCACAATTTGAATTTTATGCAAGATTTAGCTTTACGCTGTCATGGTGCAGTACTATGGTACAGTGCAGGTAACAAGGTAAGAATGCAGTTCTTTTACACAGAGTATATACCATCATACACTGGTGTTTACAAGTGAGAAAGTTTTCTCACATGTGGTAAAACAGTAAATATTTTTACAAGGTATTACATGTGACTGCAAAACCATTGAGATGCTACGATGACAGGCAACTGTAAACAGGCTACAGTTTTGGGTTACAGTTTTAAGCTGTAACTGGTCAAATAAATGTAATTTTTGGCGTTGAGTTATTGCTTCAATAAATCAAACAAACATGATCATCCAAGATATGTTGAGTCTGACACTCCAGAGTCTTAGATTCAACTGTTTCTGGATTTTGTTTCTGTTGTTAACTGATCTTGTGACTTTAATTATACTGGCTTGCATAGGTTGATTTAGTCACAGTGCAGCTTTTCCAGCCAGGCAAACATCTGATCAAGTAGTGAAGCCCTGTGGGAATCTTAGTGGCTAAATTTGATCTAAAAAGGCTTTTTTAGCGTGATGTCGTAGTAGAATCTTATTAGGTACCACAAAGAACATTTTATTAAAGAGTTATTTTAAAAACTGTGTATGCGCTGGTGCTCTACAGAACCCAGGCAGTAATGGACTAATGTGAAAAGTTTATAAGGAAACATTAGGATTTTTTAATGAAGTTTAACTCTTAAACTCTTTTAACTGTGCTCGGGAGGAGCGCAGTCATGTAATCCAACCAATCATCACGCAGCAACGCATACATATAGCCGTCCCTTACCCACCCACTATTCAGAGCTTCCCAGCTCAGGGTTAAAAACAACTCTGGATTACTGATCTTTATAATCTATATTTTATGTATTCTGTTTTCTAACACACTATATTGCCAAAAGCATTCGCACACCCAACCAAATAATTGAATTTAGATGTTCCAATCACTTCCATGCCACAGATGTATAAAATGAAGCACCTAGGCATGCAGACTGCTTCTACAAACGTTCAGGAGTACTGTGATAGGATGCCACCTGTGCAACAAGTCCAGTCGTGAAATTTCCTTACTACTAAATATTCCACAGTCAACTGTCAGTGGTATTATAACAAAGTGGAAGCGATTGGGAATGGAAGCCACAAAGTGGTAGGCCATGTAAAATTACAGAGCGGGGTCAGCGAATGCTGAGGCACATAGTGCACAGAGGTCGCCATCTTTCTGCAGTCAATCGCTACAGAGCCCCAAAGTTCATGTGGCCTTCAGATTAGCTCAAGAACAGTGCGTAGAGAGCTTTATGGAATGGGTTTCCATGGCCGGGCAGCTGTGTCCAAGCCATACATCACCAAGTGCAATGCAAAGCGTCGGATGCAGTGGTGTAAAGCACGCCACCACTGGACTCTAAAGCAGTGGAGACGCATTCTCTGGAGTGACGAATCATGCTTCTCCATCTGGCAATCTGATGGACGAGTCTGGGTTTGGCAGTTGCCAGGAGAATGGTACTTGTCTGACTGCATTGTGCCAACTGTGAAGTTT
>JAZGTI010002449.1:0-25851 GCA_036877585.1 Botia kubotai
TGACTTGACACAGAATCATTATCATGAGATCCAAATAAAAGGCCACATGGTCATATGTGAATTTCAACATTCTCTGTAACACGGGCTGTATGTTTATTCCAGGTTTACTTACTCTGTAATCCCTTCTAGTAGTCTGAAATCCAGATTCTCCTCATCTCGGTCAAAGTAACTCTTGTTGCTCAAGAAAACCAGACGATGTGGATCATGTTTATGGTGGAAAATGCGTGTCAGCTCTGTGCTGTCCTTGTCTGTACATTCTCCATGGTGACCAAGCTCAACACAGGTGTCCTCTGGGCGGGGCTTGAACCCACAGCAATTTCCATCCAAGCGTTCATAAATCTGAAAAGAAACCCATTCCTACTTTATTTGCGTTGTAGGGATTTAATAATATAGTTAAATAATTAAAAATCTGTTGCATATATATATATATATATATATATATATCTTTCCTGAATGCATGTTGCATATCTACAAAGCTACGATACAGGTACAGTGTGTTAAGTAGAGTACCTGCAGGAGGAAATCAAAGACTGCCAGCCTGCTCCATTCATGATGATGGATGGTGGTGCAGCTCCATTCTGGTCTAGGAGTGACTCCTTTATGCCAGCACTTGTGCTTGAGAGAGGCTTGGTAAGATCCCCAGCTTAATCTCTGAGAGGGTTGATCTGAATTAACTACTGGTATTATAGATGGATCCCACAAAACCACTGGACAAGACTGGCCATCTGAAGCACATATACGTGACATTTAGTAGCTAACCAGCAACATCAGTTATGCTCAATATACACTAATCCCACACATCAACATTTCTAGTCCCAATGTCATTTTAGCTAGAATGTATTAAGTCCGTTCACCGTTGAAATGACAGTCATACCTTCTTAAATGTTAAGTACCCAAACGCTTAAATGAAATGCGTTTTAGGATATGTTTTCTTTAGTCATTTAAATTACTGTGTAATGTATACAAACAAACATTATACCTCCAAGAGAGTGAAATCTTCGGCTCACAGTAGGCAAAGTTCTGTTGATTCCCAAAATCCTGTCGAGATGAAACGCGAAGACCTCACTCGCGTCCAGGGGACGCTTGATAACGCCGCAACATTTGCGACACTCGTCGTCCGTGCGATTCGTCTCACTTTTAAATAAAATCATAGATGAGAAAACCCGAGTCGTCACTTCTTCAATGTGTGTGATTGTACTGTCCGCTAGAAAGCGCATCGCCGCGATATCCTCATTGCTGAACCACGGAGGAGCTCTGTGACTGTATATCCTAATGGATGAATGCTCGCTGCCAACATGTCGGCCCATTTGATTTAAATGCTCCGCATATTCAGAAAGTTTCCACGATTTGACATTGATGTTTGAATTTTGCCCATCGTCCTTGTTCGCGTTCTCCTGCGTGCCATCCGGGCCTTGGTGTTTTACCTTAACTTTCTTTCTACGTAGTTTCGGTCGTACAGTGCCTCTGATGTTAGCCGGTTTGTGCCGCTTAGATTTTAACGTTATATACACCACATTGGACCTAGTCGGAGTAAGAGATTCATTCGCCTCCACGTCCTTTACCCCATCAGTGGGGTCCTGCTCGGTTTTACTCTGGGAATGCGCGCTGTTTCCAGCCCAGAGATCCGGACGTTTGTCTCGACGAACAGTGTGATTAACATGAACGGTAAAAAACAAATAAACAAAACACACAACAGCTATAAGCAAATATTTCCTGACGGAGGAATACCTCTTGCAGCAGTTCCACACCCTCAAAAACGATATGGAACAATAAATCAGAGCGTCACCGATATTTCCAGGACGGGTTGAATGCGTATCCATTGGACCGAGAATTTGCGCATGGTTAAGTAGATTTCCTTACTTCCACAATGGCGTATGTGTCGTTTACATATTGCCAAGATGGTACAGAAGGAACTACAGCCTGCCCGTTTAGCTCAAGCTTGAATGAATGGAGACATCTGATCGGCCGAGGTAACGGTCCCAAATTGACAAGAATGTCGCTTATCCTTACACCTCATCTACACTGCGACAAAGAGACGCGACAAAACTAAAAAGCAACTATTATAAATAATCCAAAGTATACACTGCATGTGCACGTTTAATTTACCCCGGCCTTAACTTTGTAAATATTCTTGTATTTGTAATCGAGTTTAAAAGTTTTGAGGTGGTGACAGGGTGACTGCTCGCATATGAATATTACATTGCTTTAAAACAGCGTCCTGTTACAACTCTTGTGAAAATCCCAATTCGCGTTTAATCATTTAGCAGACTTTTGTTCATAAGGTTCTACAAATGACGAATAGCACAAACAATGTATCATTTACTCTTTAATTAAATACAGAACGCATTACAGAAATGCTAATGGTTTCCACTAAACCATTACAAATCAGAAGTCATTTACCATTAAAAAATTTTATGACGCGTGTTGTGCACGTTTATCCACTAGTATTTTAAGACGTTTTATTGGTTCCCACCCGCCAGATAACATACCACCAATAGAATCAAAGACAGAGCCCACGGGGCCCATTATTGTTTCCACTAATACCATAACGAAATTCCTTCTTGTAGTGTTTTGGGCAATATAAAGTTATATGCTTTAGAATTTGATGGTTTCTATTTGTTTTTATTCCATTAACCCATAGTTCGGCCAGGAAGCCCTCACAAAACAAATTACAATAGCACACTGTAAGGAAGAAGCGATCTGTACACAAAGTTGTCAAAACATTTAAATTTACAACGATTTTCTGGTATGATGATATATAATAAAGCAATAAAACGTGTTGACGTGCACTCCAGTAAATAAGACTAAAACAGATGAGACACCAAACATATTTTCGTGCTATCGTAATTAACTGGTTTTTGATAGCAACTTAATCTGCCCCTGCCTGGGATGACTTACTGGCACTCAATTATTTTAAATTGTAGGCATAGGACAGTACATATGCAAGCATAACACGCGCACGCGCACACACAAAGTGCTACAGCCGGTGGCCAGAAGGGGAAACTGTTTTTAATTCCAATAAATACATGTGTGGAATTACAGAACACAACTCATTTTCACAACTTTTAGTTTACAATGCAAGGGGGCTACGAACGTGTAAATTGCACCAGGACTGGAAAGCAGTTGGAAATGCCTTTTTTCCAGGTGATTTAGTTCCAGTGTTTTAGTGACTGCAAATTACGTCTGACAGAAAGACTACTTGGTTAAAGCTGATCCGCCATTCCCATCTTGTGGTAATATAATATACAAACTCAGAGCTTCGAATAGGCAGTCAATATGGACCCCGCCAGGACAACACAAGATGCCAAAGCAAACATCATCAAGTTCCCGAGTCCCTAAGGAAAAAACATTCTTCGGTACTTTTACATTTACTTTGTTATTCTTGCTGGCCATGAATCGATAGCAAGATAAAATGTTAATATAAATGTCAAATGAAAAGGTATTTACATTTAAAAAAGGTTCAGAATTAACATGAAACTTGCAAAAGCTGTACGGATGTTATGGCACACACGTTTTACTAAATTAAAGGATCACAAAGTACGCGAAACACCCCAGAACAGATTCAGAATAACATTCATGTTCATTCGAGAGTCAAAAACACCCTCTGAGAAATAAAATGAAAACTGACTGCTTCATGTTACTTACTTTCACCTCTTTAAATACCACACTTCCCCACAGAGCAGCTACTAGACCATAACCCTGAAAAACAAAAGATGGCATTATGTCATTACTGGAGACATGCGATGCAAAAAAGCGCATGAAATGCAGTCATTATGCCAGTTATAATGCGCAATACTTACTGCATTAATTATAGGGAATGTGATGACTGCGCTAAGGTAGTAATTTGCCATAAGCCAGGCGTAAGTGGCTATTCCCCACATTAAGCCACTTAAGAAACCTGCAATATAATAAATAGAAGATGGAAAATGTGGGCTGAATATTCAGAGGTACCGTGTTTAATGGCTGACAGTAATCAAATGTCTATTAAAAGTACACCAGCCACTTCACTTCAAGTTAAAAGAACATGATGCATTTTAAATTAATACGCGTCGATATTTCGACATTAAAACTGGCATGTACAAGCAGCATTACTGGGCAAGATGGCTTTGGGATAGATCCGAGGCCTGTTTCTCATAGCTGCGCAGTAAGCAAGAAAATACACTGTGCTCATGAGGAAAATTCCACTGTAATGGGCAAAGCAGTAGTCAATTTCTGTAATGAAAAGCAAAACATGCTAGATTAGCCAATAAAACATTTGTTGGCATTGAGCAGCAACACAAACATACCGTTATACATTCATCTCGGTCATGCAAACATACCATTCTGACTGGATCCTGTGAACATGCTCGAATTGGCTGTGGCATGGACTTTAATGTAGAAAACAGGAACGAAAGAACAGCCATAGAGGACACCTGAAAATATGGCCAAGATGCAGCCACTGTAAACAAGAGGATATTGTAGGGAATGAATATTGCATTGATTTTATTTATTGCATTGTTTTTATCTTCGAGATTTCACAGGACTTAACACCAAAAGCCGAGAAGACCATACGATCTTAAATTGTACAAAATCACAAACAAGTGCAAGATGCAGAAGTAATACTACTACGACTTTTAAAAGTAAAAATAGAAGTAAAAATACGACTTTTCATGTCTGTGTGGTGGTTTCTAAAGTGTATGTTGTACTGGAAAAAGCAGCATGTATATGAACTATATGTCTGGGAAATGTTTGGGGAAATTGGAAAATGAAGTTGAAAGGGTTACAGATACTTACAACACTCTCTTGCTCCTTGGTGAAATTGTGTCCACCCATGAATCACTGAAGCTTGAGTTATCAGAATTTAACCTCTGACAGAAAGAAAGAAAGACAGAAAGAAAGAAAGAAAGAAAAAGACAGAAAGAAAGAAAGACAGAAAGAAAGAAAGACAGAAAGAAAGAAAGACAGAAAGACAGAAAGAACATACATATAGTCAAACATACATGAGGCAAAAGATACCAAAAAAATTTTACATGATATCCAAAAACTCTTAATGCAGCTTGAGAAAGAAAGAAAGAAAGAAAGAAAGAAAGAAAGAAAACCACTAACAAACTCACCCTGTCATCAATCAACAGAGGCATGACTTCAGTAGATGAACGTTTTTGAACATCACTTTTCACAAAGAAGAATATGATTGCACTGAAACAAAGACATGACTGTGTTACAGAAAAACCCACAAACAGATTCAAAGGGTTTTTCTCACAATAAATAAACAGACTAGAACGTTTTGATTCTATATCCTTCAAAATCAAATGGAACTGTGGATCCAATAAAACTTCACTTCAGGCCTTACGAGGACATTTATCCTCGCCTTACACACAATATTGCATTTTCAATTAGATTTACATCACAAAGATGGACTAGAAAACCTTTCTGAATGTGAAAAAAAATATCCATGTCCATATTTAAAAGGGGTGTTCGGAGCGTCTCCTTTCCATAGGTGTGGCTCTCAGCCAGTTTCAGCCTGACTACCTAAGCCTTCATACACTTAATATCTTCTTGATAGTGTACCCGCAAATGTTTTGCATGAAACTGTTCAGTACATCTTTCCCCTACCTAAGAAGGCAAAGACCAGCTCCACAATAATTGAGTATGGGTTTGGATACTTCCTCTTGATGCAACCCAAACCAGCCAAATCTGGAGAGACAGGTTTTAAAAAAGTTAGATTAATTCTGCGTATAATGAGAACCATATTACTTAAACTGCAAGACCTTCCTAATCCACCTGCTTCATAAGCCAAATCTTGCTAGTATTTATGGTTTAACATTAGACATCCAACATCAAGCAGGCTTACCTTGAGCTTGCCCATCCAATTAGCAATCCACTAGATCCCCAAAGCAAAATTCCAAGTCCAAGGCCAATAAACTTCACAACTGGGACAGCGGTTATATTTCCTGAGAGAAAACATGAGTTACCACAAAAAAAACACCCACGTGTATTAAACACATTCTGATTCACTCACACCCATACCAGTGGCCCAAATTGCCCCCCCAAGCATAGCTGCAGGATGGGCTCTAGAGGGATGAAACAATATGTCAGCAATCAGTCCAACAAACCATATAGCCGAGCAGGACACCCACTGGAAAAACATTCCTGTAAAAACAACTGGTTTTCAGACACGTGGTACAATTAACTGTTTGGAGGATAAGAATACAGTTGAACTTCTCACCATCTCCAGTATCTACTGTTTTAACAGGAACAAAGTTACTTCCATACAACAGTATTGCAAACACACACGCCACAAAGCCATAGGTTGTGTTTGTCCTGTGTTCTTCATTGGAGGAAACCGTCTCACCAAGGTTCCTGCTTGTGTGAGGGGGCTCTAGGCATTAAACAGAATTTATTTAATATTCAAAGCATATTAATTGTCAACTTTGAGATCAGGAAATCTTATTAGGGTGTTAGTCAGATCTAGACACAGATCTATAAAAACATTAAACCATTTTTTATATTTAATCTACCTTCAGCTGACAATGTGCTACAGCATCTTACAACAAAAAGCACAATTAAAGCTACTAAAGCCATCAGCTTTCTCTCAGGTTTCACCTCAGTGACGGACACAAAACATTTGTCATTGTGGAAATGAGGTCGAGCGGTTTGTGGTAAACCAGCTGTCATTAATTGGTCTCACTGTTCCTCCCTACATAGTGAACGCCAATTTACTCTCGTCACTAACCAATTAACTCATTTTCAACTACAATTTGTTGGCAAACAGCGTTGGGTTGCAGTGTACATAAAATATATCGCTAAATAAAATAATGCACCCAAAACAACAACAATACTGGAAATCAAGTCATGGAAATGTAAACAATTAGCAATAGGTTTGTGTTTAACAAACAAAAACTTTTGTTCCGGTGAGCTGTATAGAAATGTATTACATCTACCAAGGTTTAATCCTCTCTCTTTTATTAAAACATATCTCCGTTTTTAATCGCTTTAAAGTTTCACAAGTTATGTTACTACATTTTACCTCAACTGTAGACTGATTTCGTTGTAGTTTTAGTTGTAGTTTTATTTCCAGAGGATGTGTTAAATGCACGGGGTTTCCATTAGGCTTCAATAGATGGCGATCACGTTCAACCTTGTTTTACGTTACCGTTGTACAAACGAAAAACTAACCAATGGCATGGAAGCACTTTTTGTCCTGCAGCCCTCATTCAGCGTTACGCAACAATGCATGCAATTATCATTTTTTTTTGGTTATGTTGTCTTGTTACAGGCTGTAATATTTGGTAAAGTGCTAGAACACGTGTAGTCAGTGTTCAGTAAATTAATTTGGTTATTTTTTTTGTACGATCTTGCAGTCGTGCGGATCAATTGAACTTCCACTTGTAGTTCGGTAGTTCCAGCATGTCAGGTGTCACAATTGTTCTGTCTGTGGTAACGGTGGCTGGTTTTATGTAATAAAAGTATGAGGTTGCCATGGAAACTGAGGGTACGGTAAGAACAAGGGGAAATGCTGACTGATTAATGTTAATAAACTTTGAAGGCGTTAAGTGTTGGAACATTCCTCAATTTGCAAGTCTCTGGATGAGACCATATGCTAAATCCGTATGTTTTCTAAGGCGATCAGATGCAAGGCATCTGACAGTTGCCTGGAAACCAGGAAAGTGACTTTCCGGGAGGAAATGGGTGTTGCTCCACCCAAAGCAAGTGAAATTTGCATTAAGGTGGGTCCACTAAGCAACACACTGGTCATGTTAGGCTACATGTAAAATACTCTCTCTCTCTTTCTTTCTTTCTCTCTCTCTGTATTTGCACAGTGATCAAGCTGTGAAATGGAGGTGTCATCCCGTATCCTAAACAAACAGCAGAGACAACAAAAAAACGTAAAGAAACGAACTTAGAGAAAATGTCAACTACTGTCAAATGTGAAGTCTTGTAAATTTGCGCAAGGCTCCAGTAGGTGGCGCTCAGGCGGACCTTGAGTCAGTTCTGGCGCGGCTGCACAGAGACGTTTATAACTCATAAGTTGCACTTTGGTCCGCTGCAGTATTTGGCAATCATACAGGAATAACGTATTTAATAATATAGAAGATAAACAGTACAAAGTTCGCTCGTACCAGATCCTCTCCAGAGACCCGATACGAACGCAGTGTAAGTTATTGCTACAAACACACAAATACCCGCAAACTGAAAAATAATGTCTCGGAGATGTCTTCGTTTCGTGCATGTTTAAACCAGGACGTGACAATTTTAGTAGATTACAACAATGTAAAGCTGTTTTTAGGTAAAGTGAAACATGCTTCGCAAATGTTTAAATCCGAAAATGTTCTCGATCAGTAAATGTTAAAACTATTTAAATTAGGGGTGTAACATGCGTTTTTATCGAATCGTCTTACGTTTTCAGGTTATCGTTAAATTGTAAGTGATAATCGTGATGCTGTTTTTAACGGATTGTATCTTTAAAGGGAAACGTGCAAAACCATTATTCAAGGATAAAGGTTTTCCTTGCTTTGAAACATTCTTTATAAAGACCTCCAATGTCGCTGGCGTTTCATGGGGTACAACCTCAATGAAATTGAAGGCCAGGTTAAAAAAATCGGCTTACAAAAGAAAAGGAAGAAGAAATGGTCCGTTCTTACAAAGACCTCCGTTTTGGAGAAATATGTGGCCATTTGGAGCAAAAATGAGGGCCTGGTGTGCTAGCTGGAGAACACCATAAGGATGGTGCTGTTGAAAAGGCAGAGGTCATAGACTGGAACGTTACCTTAGGGGGTTTTCATTAAAAAAGATAGTTTGATTACCTTCCCTTTCTTAAAGCCCATGTTGAAAACACTGCCATAAAACCATAATACAAATGAGGAATTTGCACTGTTACGCCCCTAACGTAAATGCATCTTTATGACAGTGTGGTGAAGTACTATACAATGGGTTGTCTGTAGCAGAGTCGAGGGAAAGTGGAATAGAATTAAGGAATTAATGTAAAATTGTTTTGTTTGGATGTTTTCAGTCCATTTCTCATTTCCTGTAACACAAGTTTCATGTTTCTGTTGTCATTTGTTTTGCATTTGCCTCTGCTATGGTCTCCAACAGGTATTGCACAGTATTACGTGAGCGTGGTTGTCATGGAAACTGAGGGCAAGGTAACAACGTACTTTAAAGAAAGTTGTTCAAACACAATGAAACGAGTGACTGTAAGATCTTATCGCTCCTTCTCCAAGGTGATCAAATGCAGAGCAGCAGTTGCCTGGGAACCAGGAAAGACACTTTCAATTGAGGAAGTGGAGGTCGCTCCACCCAAAGCACATGAAGTTCGCATTAAGGTGGGACATGTTAGGCTACACCTTATCTATGTGAAGACTTAGTTAAAATTTTCATGTTAACTTTATTAAAATGGCACAAATTCTATTTATTACCAAAGATATTCCACACCAACCTTCACAAAGCACTTCCATACAGACCTCATTATGTGGACATTGCCATGCTGAAGCTGGGCTTTACCTAAACTGTTGCCACAAAATTGGAAGCACAAGCTCAAAATCCATCTGCACCAAATAATATGAATATATTATGCAATTAGAGGGTACACTGTAGTAGTCATCTGACATTCAGCAAAATCCTTTTGTTTTTTTCATAAACTGATGAGGCTCTGAATTTATGTAAGATTTACAGCAGACTAATTGCACTGAAATGTGTAAATGCACCTTGATAGAGGCCATAGAAATTTTACACCATTACATTTTGTGGAATGTGTGCTTAAATTTACTTATCCGTCCGTAATGGTTTAAAACTAATGACCAAGTAATTGTTACTGATCAGTGTCGATCAATTAATCAGTTAGCGGCATCTGGAGTTTGTCACACAGACTGGACTTTACTGCATGAGGTCGGTAAGACCATGAATCCTCAGCCTTTTCCTTTGGTTCTTGGGCATGAGGGGGCTGGAGTGGTAGAGAGTGTTGGACCAGGTGTGACAAAGCTGTCAAAAGGTAAATCGGAAGTCTGCTTGCTAAAAAAACATTACATACAAACATATTAAATCATATATAAAGTGTAAATTGATATTTAATTTCTGTACTTGTAAATACACATTTTATCACATGCAATGGCTTGTTTGAAAGATTGAAAGGAACAATAACACATTTTATATTGAATTGTTGTATTTTTATTGTATAAATGGTTGTATACATTTATATTGTTGTTGTATAAATAATTTTTATTGTATACATTTATTGTTGTATGATTATTGTATTGATGTGACATCTTTAACGTAACTAGGCATTTACCTACAGGAGATAAAGTTATTCCTCTGGTCGTGCCACAGTGTGGACAGTGTGAACGCTGCCTGAGCCCAAAGACAAACCTCTGCACTAAAAACTGGTGATTTAATATAATTAAGTGATGACTTGTGATTCATTTTCATAGATTCATAAGGCGTGTCATCAAATGATCAATCACACAATGGTATGTTGTGCACTTTTTGTGCACTCTTCTCTACTGTCGTTCAGGGTGCAAACTCAGAAGTGTGTTCTAGCAGATGGCACTAGCAGGATCAGCTGCAGGAATCAGCAGGTTTATCAGTTTATTGGCATCAGCACCTTCTCTGAATACACTGTTGTGCCAGAGGACAATGTCACCAAGATTCACCCGGACGCTCCACTGGACAAAGTCTGTCTGCTGGGTTGTGGAGTGTCTACAGGATATGGGGCAGCAGTGAACACGGGCAAAGTGGGTTTGTGTGTGATGTATGGTTTATGTCATTTAAAATAAGGACAAAAAGCAGTCCAATATTCCAGCACTCTTCCCTCTCCCAGGTAGAAGCTGGTTCTACATGTGCAGTGTTTGGTTTGGGAGCTGTCGGGCTGGCAGCCGTCATGGGATGCAAAGCTGCTGGTGCTGCCCGGATCATTGCCATTGACGTCAACCCAAAAAAGTCTGAGATCGCCAAGACATTTGGAGCAACTGAGTTCGTGAACCCTAAAGACCACAGTAAAGCCATTCAGGAGGTGCTGAGGGAGATGACTAATGGCGGTGTTGATATCTCTCTTGAATGTGTGGGGAACGTGACCGTTATGGTAAATGCCAAAAACCAGGAGTTCGCCGAGTCCAATTTGCATAAAGATTTTTGCAGACGCTTTAATCATAAATGCACGACCAAGTGATTGTTGCGTAAAGTCATACCGTTACATCTATAATCTATAATATTTACACTAGAGAATCGCATTAGAGATTTAGAATATTACTTGTGGCAAGTATGAAAAGCATGTCTTCAGTAGAGGTAGATATTTTCTAGAGATACTTTCAGATGGATCTCTAGAGATGTAGCTCTGTTTCATATTTTATTATGTCAAATTATCTTAGTCATAGAACAATGTTGTTGATGTGCATTTGTGTGCCCTGTGGTTAATTAACCCAGTGTCCTGTCTGCTCATCAGCGGTCTGCTTTGGAAGCGTGTAGTCCTGCAGGTGGGATCTGTGTGATTGTGGGATGGACTCGGGCAGGGGAACTTACTCTGTCCTCTGAGGATATCCTGTTAGGAAGAACTTTGAAAGGCTCTTATTTTGGCGGTAAGAGCCAGTAATCTGCTTTTAGCCACATTATAGATATTCAGTCCAAATTTCAGTCCTCTGAAGAGATGATGTTTACGAAATGGGCTACTTATGTAAATGTTACAGGTGCAACACTCAGTCGGTGTACTATGTAGAATCAGCCATTGTCCCTTTTAGCAATTAGTCCCTGTTGGCAAGGTTTCAGCAAAGCTACTTCAAGGCAAATTTTGCCGTAAAATGGCCATAGTGTGTTGTGTTGGCATGAAACAAAATCTGTACCAAAAACATTAAATGTCGTTATTTTTGCAGGTTGGAAGAGTGCAGACTCAGTGCCCAAGTTAGTGCAGGACTATATGAGCGGTCAGCTTCTGCTGGATGAGTTTGTGACACATTCACTGACTCTAGATCAGGTTAATGAGGCGTTTGATCTCATGGTCACTGGGAAAAGGTAAGTTCTGTGTATCTTATGATGGATTTTTATTGCGCTAATAAAAACATTTAGCAATATTCTAATGATGTCCGCACTCTATTGACATCAGTGTAGACAAAATACTGTCTGATTATCTTAATTAAAGGGATAGTTCACCCAAAACCATAAAATATTAACATCATTTACTCACCCTCATGTCATTCCAAACCTATGTGACTTGACTTCTTTTGTGGAACGCGTTTCAATGGTTTTATTAACAACATAGTTCAGTATCTTTTATGTTCCTCAGCAGCACTTAATTTTTGAGCGAAATATCTCTTTAATATTTCAATTGCTTCATTCTCGGCACATTAATTTCCTCACGTTAAGCACATTGAGTTAATGTTATGATGTAAGATTACCGCAATACTACATTCTGATCTCTTAGGAAAATGTTCTTAATCTGTCTTTATCTCTCTTTTTCAGTATTCGTTCAGTGCTCAAGATGTGAAATTAAAGTGACGTCTAATCTCATTTACACTCTGTGCTGTCACGACATGTTGCGCGAGGAATCAATGTTGTTAAAATATAATCATGTTTGAAACAAAGGTTTAGTGGTTAGATATTGTGTTAAGTTGGACATTTATCAAATACCTGATAGTCTGGTTTAAAAGGCTGTTTACTAATGTTTATAACGATCATTTAAAACTGATTATCTAAAGAAAAAGAAAAATTGTATACCACAGAGAGAAATATTAGACCGGCACCTTTAAAAACTGTCCTTTTTAAAGGAGTCTTTTAAAACTGATATTCAAAGCAATGTCTATAAGAAGACACGGTTTCCATTCAGTTCCACACAATAAAGCTAAGTTGTTGTATTTGATTTGGTGTATCTCCTTTTTGTTAACAGTAGGTGGCAGGCTTGCACCGCAAAACCCTCCACATGCTCAGTCTGTCTCTCAGTGTACAGCAGTAGTCAGTATTCCTCTGCTGTCTGCTTTGAGGCACATGGTGTACGGTTTCTCCAGTCCTAACTGTATCATTTCATTGTGGCTTCACTCTGTATTTTAAGATCACGTTTTCGTTTCGCACCGTTACAGTCCAAACCAGTGTGACGTCATTCGCATAAATATTTCCTATTATTGCCTTTTGAAAAATCCACCGGGTCTCGTCTACAATATGATCATCTGACCCTCATTGTCTTCCGGTGGGACATGTTCTGTGTGAAAGAAGCCTCCAGAAAAACGGAGCAAGTTTTGTCATGGGGAGACGGATGGGTCCGCGTCACAGGGGGTCGAAAAACACACGCAGCTGATCACGGGTTGCATTTTAACCTTGGTAATTTTATATATTGATTTAATATAGCGCGATCTTGAGGGTTACAATAGCAGTTGTGGCCTGTCAGAGGTAGAGACAAAAGGCTGGCTGGGGAAATTCCGATCCGTGATGAACTGGGAAAGCTGTCCAGGAATTTGCTTTATTGTAGTTTTCATTCAGATCAAATGAATGCTCTTGGCACCGCCCCCCCCCCATCCCCCATTTTTATGTAAAATGGAAAAATAAGCTCGGTCTCACGTTTGCCCCGCCCCCTGCCATATAATGCTATCAATCAGAAAGATTACTTTTGGTCTCTATTGAAGGATTGCTGAGAAACGGAGACGTCAAACTAGCAGAAAGAAGACAAGTGACAACAGGTGCTTTTTCCGTGTGCTCATTGGTGAACGCTGGGAATTCTGTAGGGAAACATTTTAAATGGTGATAAATATGGGAAGTCTCTCCCTCTCATGTTCCTTTTTCTCAAAAATGTCACTTTAGCTTTAAAAAAAAAGCTTACAGATATATATGGTATGTAAATCTATTCTATTTAGTCTTAGTGTGAGAAAGCCATTGATTACAAAGAAATGTTTGCGCACATAGTTTGTTTGATTTACATCCTTATAGCTTTCATAATAAAGCTGATCAATCTTTTTCCTGCATTCGAATGCTGTTTTTAGGGCAATATATGGAAATATTTGCCTTATAATCAATTATGAAAATTGTATTAATATCATTCAATGGCAATTTGAATAAATAACAAGACCGTCAAAGAGATGACAGCCTTTATTATTCTTGTTTTTCCTCCAAGTTTATTGACAAAAAAGCAATAAGAGTATTAGATTCTAGAGTAAATAACGAATTGTACTCTATGCTTACCATGACAGATATAAGACATTCCTTTTACATGAGCTCGGTCCAGACAAATATCAGGCATTTAGCCTACCAAATGTGCCGGCATCCGTGCATCATTCCGACAGGCACGACAGCCTCATAAGGAAAATTGACAAACAACGGAAATGCCAGCATAGGTAAATATTGCTGAGCAAATATAGCCTGGAAGGGAAAAATGTCAAAGGGGCTGAGATGCCTTCCTCAATATTTAGATGAGGATCAAAAGATTTCTCCCTTAATTATTATATTTAATGTGTGTGAGGGTGGGTGTATGTGGTGAGGGGGGTGGGGGGGCACTAGTATGTTTGAATGACGGCTAGAGACAGTGCTGTAGATCTTTGTGCTAAATTACCTTGGTCACCTCGGAATGTTGTGGACGTGGAGTCATAAGATGATCATAAGAACATCTATAACCAATTATTATATCTGCACGATTCATTTTGTACCCAATATTATTTTTAAAGGTCAAGTCATTTAAAAAATTGCATGGACTCGGAAAAGAAAGAAAAGCCAGTCAGTTCTCAGGTGTGCAGAACAAAAGTTCGGTTAACAATATAGTCAAAATTCTCCGAACATTGAAAACTTACAATCAGACCAAAAGAGTGATTAAAAAATCTTAAATTTTTACATACAGACCAAAGAGTCAACATTTCAGCTTGTGCATTGTTCAGTGCTCATAGTAAAAATCCCATTTTTAGACACAATTACAAACTGTTACCAAATAAGCTTAATTACAAAACCAATTACAGAAATACAAATAAAAAATGCATTACATAGCAAAACCAAAACAAGTTGGAAAAACACATGGAGAAAACTGAGTATTTGGTTAAGAAAACCATTTACAATTGAAATTCTGATAACCTCAAAAAAAGAGAACCGTCATGTAAGAGAGGTGGGATTGTGTAATAGTAAAACAGCAAGTTTTTACAGTGTTCACTGGGTGACAGGATGAGCGATGACAGACACACTGGGTGTGGGCCATCATGTGGCGTCAAGCCACAATGAGGTATTTGTTCATACTTTATTATACTTTTGTCATTTGTTCATAATATGAATATAAAACATTAAAAAGGTAGAAGAACCATGTACAGTATGGGGAATGTTTTAGCATTCAACATGAAACCCAATCTGAAACTGTTTTAACAAAATTGTCAAGGTCTGTTAGACTGCACAGTACTGCTGAGGTAAACCATGCTAAAGAAATGACAGAGCAACCACACAATGCAGAATCTGGGCCAAAATCCATCAAGTTATGCAAACTGAGGGATGTCAACACCCATCTTGTGATTCATTTAATCTAAATGCTGTTTTACAGAAGCCATTAGCGTGAAATGTAAATCAATTTGGCAGTTATTAATGCCATTTATTCCACAGGTAAAACAAGGTTCGCATCCTCAAGCAACAAAGGCTTTCGAGTATTTTGATGTCACCCCGTGCGAGTATAAACAACCGAGCCTTCAAAATATGAATGTGTCCTTGATTGTTTAAATGTACATTTAAGCAATTTGTTTCTGTGGTGCTGAGTGAAGCATCAAATAAAGTTCTGGTCTGGTTTCTATTCTTTGGCGTTTCTTTGCTTTGTGGGGCGCACATCTATCTGGTTTTCTTTCATGTGTTATTCAGACCTAAAAGGGTTTGGCACAGAACATGAACAAACACAACCTCAGGATTGTCTTAACTGATGGAACGCTCAGCCTCAGTGGCAATGATCACCTGAGAGAGAGAGAGAGAGAGAGAAAGAGAGAGACTGGCCTAGTTCAGATCAACACAAAGCCCAAACTGCCATGGAAGAATGCGTTCCTAAGTCAGGGAAAAGACCACCCTAGTGGAGGCCCTGTTTTAGCAGTAAATCCGGGCCATTAGTGTTAATGCCAGCCAATGCCTCAGACATCCCCAGCCTAAAGCTCAACACAGCAGACCCAGTGAGAGTCCCGGCTGCCCCAGCAAGGGAAAGCCCTTATCAAACGTGCCCTAAAGGGTTTGAAGAGGTCAGCCATACTGAAGCTGAACACCTGCAGTCAAGCGGATCTCATTGTCTTAAGTTGGTTGGAATTGGATTAGCAAAACCTGTTTGGCCATTTTTAGGAAGTTTAAAGGAATGGATTGCCTGAAAATAAAAAATTCTGCCGCTGTTGACATTTTGCATGTCGTAAGAAATAAAGCATATTTCCTATATTTCCTTCTGTGCTGTAAGTCTTATACATCTCCTGAAGTCTTAACATTAACTCTTATGAGATCTGAAATCAAATATGGTGTCTATGGATATGACAACAATTTTCATTTCCAGATTTTTTTCAGTTTTTTTCCGCCTATGATATTTATTTTACTGTTGAAATGTCAACAATTAAAAACCCACCCATTCTGCGTCATTTAAAGCGTCCTCTCATTCCAATGGGGTTACAATATCTGTGAGTACAGAAATCTCAAGACAAAGCTGCAGTTTGTTTGTGTTGATGACATGCTAGTGCTTCTGTATTTGAGGGATTGAGGTCATGTTGTGTAACAGCTCTGAAGGAATACAAAAACACCTATATACACACCACCCAAGGGGAGAGATTGCATGTGTGTATGTGGAGCAATTATGCGATTGCTGTGTTAACACACTCCGTCTGGCTTCTAAATAGGATGACAGGTCTAAGTGGCTATAATTTAAGAGCTGACTCAAAACTCAAGTTTTTACTGTACTGACACACAATCTTGCCTAACTAAATTTAAATGCACAGTGGAGACCACCAAATACAAGTTTGTTGCAGTGTGCTAGTTTTACACAAAAAGGATAGGAATAGAAAAGGAAATACTTTAATTACTTTAAATACTTAAATTTTAGATTGTAAGAAAGTAGCAAAAACATTACAAAATTCGAGTTATTTTGCCGTTCTAGGAACGTTTAAAACATGCAGTATCTTAGAACATTATTCAAAAACATTTTTTCAATTCAGTAACGTTTAAAAAATGTTCCACCAACTAATTACTAAGAATAATGTTTTTTATATATGATAATTACTGTTCTACTAACAATATTGCAAGGACATTTTTAATAACGTTGAGAGAACTTTTGAAGAACGTTATCTAACATTCTAAGAACATATCCTGTTAGCTTAGTAGATGTTTAGGCACAAATGAAACAAAGGTTAGCGACACTTTGTCTACCACCCACACAACAGATACAAACACTGCAAGCGACTCTTTGAATATATGCTGTCTGTTACCTTCAGTTAAGCTGGCTTTAGGTTCAACAGCTCATTGTCTTAAATCTTACACCGTATGCTGCTTAGAGATTTCCAGTGGATTTGTTACTTTATCTGCTGATCTACAGATCTTAAGATCTTTTATACTGATTTTAGAGCAAGAGAGACTGTTTTAAAAAACATAACTTGAATATATTCAAATGGAAGGTCAACGTGTGTATAAATAAAGGAGAACAGTGTTACTTTAAGGCTCAAATTGAAAACCAGCATTTATTAAATATAGACGTTTGCTTATGGGGGAAGAATGTGTGTTTTAACCTCATACTGTGAGTGACGTCTGGGGCTCTGTCTGTTTAATAAATATCGAACGCTTTCCCCTCAGGTGGTCGGAAACCTTTCCCCATTTGTGCTTGCTTACACTTTAAAATCCCTAAGAGCAAATAGAAGCAGCAGCAGATTTGCTTAATATCAAGTCAGCCACAAAACACACACCCATGAAATGTCACCACGGTCCCCAGGTACAAAGTCGAAATATAAAAAAGTCAAACAAGCGGGGTATGAGGCTTGTGGAAGTTTAAAAAGTAGGTCTATGCACACGTCGTCGCAACTCATTACTTGCGCGCACGGAGCTTATCTCATGAGGAGACTAATATCTACAGCATGAAATAAGAAACAAACAAACAAAAACTTTTGTTTAATTGACAACATTTGAGGTTAAGGTAATTTAGGTGGCCTTGGTGCGCACAGAATCATTAATGAGGCACTAAAAGAGGACCTCCTCAGAGGACCGCTAATAAAGGAGCCATAGTTAATCTTTTAAACAAACATTCATACTCAACTAACAAGCTACATGCTGTCACATCATACATTATGTATATTTTCTCACTATACTGAACCCCACTTTTGACTTTCAGTGTGCACTTGAGTTCAGTTCATAGCCAAACACATCTCGTTCTCTACGCGCTCCATCCCTTCTTTGGGTAACTTTAATTAGCAGGGGTCTCAAATAGCGCCTCTCACGAGGGGCGATGGACTAAATTCTAAAAACAAACAGAGCCACACTAGCTTCCCGTTCTCCGTCTTTTCATCTCCTCCTGGCTGGCCTGGGCAGCCAGTGGCACAGAGCAGCAGAAGGGGGCCACACATGGTGTAAGTAAACACTCATAATTGCATTAGATCCCCCCCTGTGAATATGTAATGCCTCCTCAATACCAGAGTGCTGGGGGACAGATCCTTCACTTTCAGTGAGTATAAAGACCATCTTCTTGCGTGAGAACTTTCTTTACCTGTTAGCCATGCAAGATGTGCAAAAAAATGTAGTGATGTGATGATAAATTCAAAAGACGTATTATTCTGTAGTGTTTAAACGAATAATAATAACTTAACATCTAAATATTGGATTTAAAATGTACTCACGCTTCATGTCTTCCCTCTCAAAATCACTATATACCTTCCGCTTATCCATTCTGCCTAGAATCTATTTTTTGTTTCATATACAAATAAATATATATTATTGGGTTCTCTGTTTCACTAAGCAATTTTGCTAGAAACTATCAAAGTAAAACAGCAGTTTTGAAAGTGCAAAAGTCATAATCGTCGTCATCAAAGTTAATTTACAACAAAATATGACAAATCTATAGCCGTGTGCACAGGTGTGGATGCTTTTTTGTGGGTAAGATCAGAGGGAAAATGCTAATTTAACACCAGGCCAATGCTGAGAACCCCCACACAACAGAAAGCTGATGAAGGCATGGGCTGCATTGTTTGTGTGAGGGTGGTTTAATTTGGGAGGTTTGTGTCAGAAAAGATAAACATGGCCCAGATCCTCTCTGTAATAGGGGATTTATTGGGTCCTCTGGAGCTCAGATTGAAAGCTGGGCTTATGTTTGTGTTTTTAAGAAAAGCTTACGTACAGCTTGTGTGACACTAAATACATCATTTTTCTCTTGATTTGGACCTTTATGTTTTTTGGTCTCTTTACCCAAGCCAGTAAAAGGGTTTATCAACATAGACTGTGTGTATCTATGTTTTTGTTACTTAATGTAAATGTTAAGGAAAGTTCTTACAACCTAGAATTGTTAGCAGGATAGTAAATTCCGAGTCTATTGTAATTAAATCCAAATTAATCCAATTCTTTGAGGTGAGACTCGTGCCTCTTTTTAACTGTTCAGTTTGTGTGATTGGGTCCCACCCATCCTGTCTGTACCTCTGAAGGATTTGAGGTCTAATCCAGTCACGCTGGCCCTCGGGGCATCTCCCTCCCTCTCCCTGTCATACCCAAACATCTGCCCCGACAGGTAGCCTCATCAAAAGAGCTCACAGCTCACCTGGTAAGAGATCCAGCCCCAAAAACATGCAAGAGACCACACGTCAATCAAAAATAGCTGCGGCGAGGTCAAAGTTACACGTCTGGAAAGACAATTTTCAAAAGCTGATGTGTGGTTATCACTGCTCTAAATGTTTACCTTGAGGCCCAATGAGTCAGCAAGGACTAAAGACTGAGCCAAATTTTCCTGTGTGTCGGTTAGAAACTGTATTTCGGTTACTGTGGAAACACAGAAGAACTACAGCCTAGTTGAAACGTAGTATTAAGTCGGTTGTGTGTGTGTGGGTGGCCGGCGGTGAGCATGTCTTTAGAAGGCTTACATAAGCACCTTAGCCTTGGCCCACAGCCCTAAAGCCACCCACAGAGAGGTGTGCTTAATGATTGTTACACAGGGTGTTAATTACCTGAGTCACAGGTAAACTCTAATGGAGACATAAATAGCACAGGCAGTTGCTGAAGACAGATTGCCCTGGATTAGAATTCTTTAAACACTGAATGGCAAATATTTTGTGTGTGATCTTAGGGACAAAGAGGATCGTATTGCTAATCAAACTGAAGAAGGCATCAATGCCCATTGTGTTTTGCTTAATGAACGCTGAGCTAATAGTAATCATGAGTAAATATTGGCAGGAAGCACGTGAGCTTGCCACACTGCTGACAAACAGAAAGGTCTGTAGAGGAGATATAGTGAAGAGCATTTAAAATAGTTCACAGGAATTAAACTGTACAAAGGACATCAATAAGAAATCTTGGCAAAATGTTGAAAGTGCCTCATTAAAAAAAAATCCTCATTAAAAACGTTTGACACCTAATGAAATGAATACATGGGATTTTTGTACACTTATATGAGATGAACAAATGCAGTCATAGTTTAATTCTACACGGTTAACAAGGTCAATTTACAACATGTTAAGGTCATTCGACTAGTCAAATAATAACCTTCTGTTATCAGACACTTAAATTATTCACGACTGTGATACTGTATATACACAATGGTATGGCTAACCCAAGTCATTTGGGTCAGTGCACAAATGAATGCACATTTAATAATCATGTTGTGCTTTTGAGGGTACTGTGTGATTTAACAATATCATCACACTAGATTTCCCAAAGAGAAGACATACAGCAATACATAAAGACGTACACACCCTCTAAACAACTGAATCTTGCAACACACATTTGATATTTAGTTTTAATCTACAGGTACAGCTCTAACAATAATGACAGGCGTTGTACGTGTCGTATAAGCACACGGGGGAGCTAAAGCGCAAAGAATCAAACCTACAGCTTTGAGAGAGGCGAGTCACCACGACAACGGTTGCCTTCGAGAAACAAGGGAAGAGAAATGAAATAATGAAACGATAAGAAGACTAGAGAATGTTGCACTTGAAAATATATGTTGTCCTGTCGCGGTGGATAGATACAAGAAGTGAATGCATTTGTAATGGAAAGATTCATTCGAGTTCCCCAAATAGAAACGTGGTGCCTGTGTGTGCGCGCGCGAGATGTGAAATATAGTGCGTCATTATTCCGCCCTTGATTCGGTTCCAGGTTTTTCACAGGATAATAATGTCAGCCAAACTACACAGATGGAGCGTACCACACAAACAATGGGGAAAGTAAATGTCAAAAGTGTCAGCAGTCAGCGTGAGTGACTGCTAGACTTTTACAGTAATCTCGACTGCCCGTTCGCCCCGTCGCCATGTATAAACCAAGCGCGATGTTCAACGTAGCCGCGTCGAAGAAGTCATTAATCAAGTTTAGTTCGGTATTAATGCTTTGAAATTTCGCCACAGCACAGTGAGTTACAGGCTCTGTGAATTATATCTTCATGCTAGAGCTAAAGATATACTTAAAAACCTGGAAAAATATGATAAACTTTTATGACACTGAGGCGTAGGTTCAATGAAACCACAATAAATCTCCCATCATTCTAAACCAAAAAACAACACCAGGCCTTCACCAGATGACTATCAGAAGTGTGTGTGTGTGTGTGTTTCTACATGGATCCCTTGTGCACAGAGCACAGAGCAGGAAATCAGAGGTTTGTTTTTTCTGTCTTTCTTCTGTTTTAGTCTTTTGGGTTTACGTTACCCCAGTAGAGGAAATAAAGACGTTTTAGAAAAGAAGGCCAGAAAAGGTTTTGATTTAGCCTTGCGACTGGAATCAATAAAACAAGCACTGAATTGGAAGCACTGAATGCTTAGCATACATGGGTGAATGATTTAAGCACTGTTATTAAGCTAAAACCATTTAATAAACAAAAGCAGCAATGTAGTAAAAATACATTACTGTACACCTAAGGCGTTTCTTAAATACATGATCTAACCTATCAAAGGACAACTAGTTTAAGGAGACCCAATCACTGCCAGCCTGCTTTATAATATTACATTATTGACAGCCAAGACAGATAGTCCACGTATGACAGAGTGCCTTTAATTTTGTGCTGCATCTGTTGTAATACTATAGCTCCTCTCATACACTGATGGTAGACTGAAGTGAAGTCAGTGACTTCATGCTAAGCAAAACAACGAGTCATATTAAAGCATTGAACAAATTAATTAGAAAGCAAAAATATAAGAATATAAGGATTATAAGAACGGGGTTCACATGTCAGATTGCAAGGGTGGAGGAACATCCCAGCTAACAAGATTAGGTTGTAAAAACATTTCACATTTTGATTTAAGTAACAAAAAAGTTATTTTGAATGTTCTAGGAACGTTTAACGTCCAGTTTTTTAGGCATTGTATTAACATTATTTCTTGGTTATAGAATGCTGTTCCACCAACAATTTAAGAATAACGTTTTTGACATATATGATGTATACCATTATACTAATGTTACTACAAGATAACTGATATCTTTGATAAGAGAAGAATGTTAGAATAGAATGTTAGCCAACATTCCGAGAATGTTTCCTGTTTGCTGGGACATGACCTTTCTCCTTGCCCCCTTTTTCACCCCCCACCAAGGGTAACGAATCATGCTTTGATGCTCAATGAGAAGGGACACATGCCACAGCCAGGAACACGAGAGGGTGGAAGATGTTTGAACATGAGAAATGTTGATACATAGTATAACTGACATTTGATATGGAACATGCACACAGGGCAACAGATGTGCTATTACATCTAAACAGACAACTGTCCCATATTGATTATATCTATCAGTGCAATGCGACGTGGGATTCCTCGTGTTGTCGATTTGTTGTCAAAGTGATGGTCCTTTAGACTTGAGCTCAGACCATCATTGGCTCATTGAAGACCAACCCAGGGCTTTAGCTACGGTAACAGTTCCCCTCTGTCAGATGCTCTGATTCCAGATCCAAGGTTTATCTTTTGCAAATAACTGTGAAATTGCTTGGCACAAAGTTCTTTCACTCAATAAGCTTTAAATAAGATGTCAAGTGTGGCTTCAGTTCATGGCTAGCTAGCCGGCTGGCAGGGCCGGCTCGATTTGAACAGGGATTCCGCTGAGGTCTGCTGGCTGGAGACTCTAAACACGCTCAGAATGGATTAGCCGGACCCTCAGACCCACTAATGTATTCTGAGCACAGAAGGTTCACCACCTTTATCTCATGATGTAATTGGTGTAAATTTGGTGTAATTTGGGCAATACTTTGATTTGATAGTGTACTTTGGTAACTTGCTTAGGGCTAAAGCTAACAGCTGTGTATGCAACAGTGGAATCAACAGGCTGTTTTCCAGGAAAGTTTTGAACGAAAGGTTCATAAAGGTGTTACATAACCATGTATTCCAGTATAAGCTTATAGCTGTTACTTATTACGTTCTGTTCTTTTAGGGATTTGTCTCATGCAGCAAGAATAAAACTATCACACACACACACACACACACACACACGAGAAAACATCCACACTAATGCTATAGAAGGTCAGTGTGCTTGTCAACATTTAATAAATACAATAAATTCTGAAATCTGAACAAATCTAAGAGTTTTCTAATTGCATGAATACTAATATATATACAATGGAAAAATAATTGGTTTTCAACAATGATGATGCTATTGTGATTTTGCAGGAATTCTCAAAATACATTTGGATTGGTAGTTATTTACAAAATGGCATATAATTTCAACAACCACAATAAAAATTAAAATAGCAAATAGAGCATCATATATTATTAGATCACATATAAGTCATATTAAGTAATCTATTAAAACAGAGACCTTTTATATTGTCTTGTATTTTTGTTGCATTCAAGAACCATGTTAATTTAAAACATTAAATTAAAACTGAATTGTCAATTGCCACATTCACTCATTCATATTCACACATACAGCATCCACCTCACTCAAAACAGCGCAGATGATAATCAGTGATCTGGTATCTCCTGAACAGGTTTCACTTCCTATCTTTAAACATTTAAGTCACAAGCTTATTCTTGTTTCAGTTGTCTGGCAAAACAACACAACTTAATGCCAAACGGGATCATACAGAGAGGGCAAGATGAAATCAATTCACACCAGGTCTGAGCTTTGCTCTCCATTTTGTTCTATCCATTCTCTGTTTCTTTCACTCTTTCGTCATTTGCCAAATCATGTACCAACCAAAACCGTACAAACCTTGCACAAACACCCTCACCCACCCACCTCAGGTTACCACAGGCACTCAAAGAAGGAAAATTCTTTGGAAAGAATGACATCTTCCTAAACCACCCTACCCCCAGCATATACACAAACACCCCCAGACTACCACATATGACCCCCCAAGCTCTAATCCAATCAATAAGGCCTTAGCCGTCTAATAAAGTGCTGCTCTCATGGTGGAACTTTATCCCTGCAGCTGTGCTGGCCTGTTTTCCGGCCAGACCAGGCTCTCTCTCTTTTCCCTCTGATCACACATTTCAATATGAATGGAGCCAATAAGGGGGTGGATTAAGGGCTGGTTACTCTGTAAATCCCAGGCCGGCTTTGATGCCCCAGTCAGGCTGGGCCGCCCAGACCTGGGCCTAGGCCCCCAGTCAAATGGGCGTCCGGCTTTGCCACCTGGCTCAGCCTGCTCGTTCTGTTTACCAGTATGCACTGATAAAACATGGCATGGGCTGCATGGCTGTTCCGGGCACCAGATGGCGCCGTGGTAGTTCTGCCCGAAAGAGCAGGTGGAGGCGGGGCAAGCAGTTCTGGCTGACACGGGCACACATGGTGCAGACATAAAGTGCTGCCAATGTGAGGATGGCAACCGAGAAAGGCAAACATTTCTGTCTCATAGTAAACCACTGTTCCTACTCACACACACACACACAAACACACATACACACACACACACCAGGAGTGTCTTTATTCCCTCATTCCCACAGCATCTGATTCCGAACGCCCTCCATTTTCTCATAGATGGGTGTGTTTCGTGTGTGACAGAGCTATTGCTGATTAATATTTGTTTTACCTCTTTTGGGACAGAGCGGAACCCATCTGATGTCTTAATCCCCATAAGATCTGTGCCAACAGGGGGCATCATTTCATTACCACCAGGGGGTCAAAATATCTATAAT
This sequence comes from Botia kubotai, assembly GCA_036877585.1. Lineage (NCBI taxonomy): Eukaryota > Metazoa > Chordata > Actinopteri > Cypriniformes > Botiidae > Botia > Botia kubotai. Next base: position 25,167 of record JAZGTI010002449.1, read on the forward strand.
ACGGCAGGCAGAGCAAACCATCAAGTTTAAGTGCTTAAAACTGGTGAGTAAATATGAAGTTAAATAAACGTTCGGTGTTTTCCACAAATGTTTGGGAATGGAATAAGAAAAGTTTGGTTCTGGAGGAGTCTAGTGCTTCATTCTGTTTGCATCTTCTTGTGAAGGAAAGAACAAAGGAATAATTGTAGGTCAAGAGGGGATATTAAATTTGACATGCTCTCTCTCTCTCTCTCTCTCTCTCTCTCACACACACACACACACTGGTATTATAGCTGAGATGGATGTGACAGGTGTAGTTTGGGAATATATGAGGAAAACAAAGGTTGTGCTGTGTAATATTTCGGCGGTTGTAAAAACACAGCTGTTTTAGGCCATACTGGCTTTAATGGTTAGTTCACCTTGGAAAAGTGCAGTGACAACACAGTGTATATTCACAAAACATTCAACAGCATATCAACAAATGTCACAATCATCATAATCATTTGTAAACCGAGAGTAACATTTAATGAAAGCAACAACTATTTAAATTCACAGCACAAAAATCGAGCTACTGCAATTATTTACATATTCCAAGTTGTGGACCACAAGCTAGGTGCCATCCGACTTTTATATAATTGATGGTGTATTCAAATAATACACTGCAAGCATTTTAAGATTTGGACTGTTACTGATATAAACATCTGAT
>JAZGTI010002449.1:25901-36311 GCA_036877585.1 Botia kubotai
CCGAGAGTAACATTTAATGAAAGCAACAACTATTTAAATTCACAGCACAAAAATCGAGCTACTGCAATTATTTACATATTCCAAGTTGTGGACCAACACCTAGGTGCCATCCGACTTTTATATAATTGATGGTGTATTCAAATAATACACTGCAAGCATTTTAAGATTTAGACTGTTACTGATATAAACATCTGATATATATATCAGTATATATATATATATATACACACACACACACACACATATATATGTATTATATATATATGGGTGTATATTTCTATTCACCGTAACCAGGAGGCATGTGTGTGAATTATGAGCTATATGATTTTACTGGCCCATCCTCACTGTCTTACTGCTTCTAGCAGAGAATGAAGACCACAGACATCAGTGAATTATGTATTCAGTCTGCTGTGACTTGGTTCGGATCCAACAGGCATTGCACAGGTGTTAGGCTTCAAGGCTGTAGGCTTTGCTTTATAAGCACATATGCTCTGAATATTTTTGGTATTGCGCTTATATATAACCAACAAGGTTCCACAATGGTTCCAAGCTTCTCTGTTCCATAAACACAATTTTAAATTTTAGGCGTACAAGTAGCCAAACCGTTTGTAATAAAGTGCCACTGTTTGCATCATCTCATAAAAGCACAGAGCCATGTCACACACACCTTGTTTAAATGCAGGGCCAGAGAAAACAGAATGATCTCTCCGGCTGCTGACTGCAAAAGTGCTGCTGACGATTTTTAATGTGCTTATTTATATTTATGGCTGTTCTTGACCCAACAAAACAGACGTGATGTCAAGAGTGACCTGGCTTGAATATGTGACTACAAGTCTAATGTGTGTGTATGTCTGCGTGTGTGTGTGTGTGTGTATGACTCTGTGTATGTGTGTGTGGTGCCTGACACGAAAGGCAGTCTGTGTGGGAGTGGGCTGAATGCTGGAAGCAGCTTTTAGTTCTCCATAAAGTTGTCTAATAAACGGCGCCAAACATCAGCACGGCCACACAAATTACTCTCCTCACTGCCAAATCCCTCTTTCAGAGTACAGCTCATTTCTCACATGTGCTGTTCTGTGATTGGCTTGCTTTTGCTTCTGCTATCATTTGATATTTTTTATGAACTAACAACATATGCATTCATTTCAAATAAATTACAGACAATGATAGACAGTGCAGTTTAACGGACAATGACCGTTAATACAATATAATAATAATTAACCGTAATAATACTGTGTCCCTGAGGTCATTTTCTAGTTAGTGTATGAAGTCAGTTCAGTCACTTAACTGCAAAAAGGTTTCCTAACAGAAGTTCTGCACATAATCCATAAACCTGTTCCACAAAAATTTGTATGCCATTAAGATTTTGATATTTTGGTCTCATATTGTTGAATTTACACATTTTATGAGTGGCTTTAGTGTCTTTTTGGAGTGTATGTCTTTTGCTCATTACATTAATTTATATAAAAATAAAATGCTTTGAATGTTAATATACAGACAATTAAATAAAGACGATAAACAATAACATAAAAAATACAGAAAATACCAAAGTACATCTCTGTATTAAAATAACATATGAAAGGTTCTTTTACTTATAGATTTCGTTATTTGGTCTGTTGTACCCGCCATACAATCGTAACACGTTTCAGATACTGTATAGGCCCATCTTTACTCTCATTTGGGCTGTGATATGAGCAACTTCTTGGATTAAAGAGGTAGCTGTGATGTCTCTCCAGAGAGCCTGTTTGTTTGGGTAAGGCAGCTCGTTTATTACAACTCAGCTGGGGGAGAATGTGGAAGCAACCTGTCTCTAAGATACAGCAGGACCCGAGCCAACAGTTGCATCAGTTATGTGGAGATGCAGTGGCTCTTTATCGTGTCCTTGAAAGACATTTGATCATTTGTATTTAAATTGAACTAAATGTATATATTTTTTTAATGATGTCACATCATACAGGGAATTAATTTGTGTGTTCGATTGAACTATTTTAATTGTAATTCATTTTAAATATCTTCTAATTTTGTGGGATTTATTTTAAGTCTAAATAACGCGGTCACAAAATAAACTGCATTTTAACATTCTGCTTACGCAACAGATAAAGTAAAAGACAGGATTTCATCTCTGCTCTTAATGTCGATGCCACTTAATCCTTTAAATACTTGTTATCAGTTAAGAAATCATCCTCTTACAACCCTACAGATGCTTGTGCTCATGTTTGACACTGTGAGACTTGAGCTTGACTTTAAGAAGTAGTATTTCAATGAAGTGTGTACTATATGTAAAGGTTATCAGTGGATAGATAGTGGATAGAGGAAGCAAGAACCATACATAATCTCAGAGGGGTGGAGGTGACAATAACTCTATAGATACTACGTGCTTTAGTCTGGTATACTGCCACTTTAACAGTATTTTTCTATCTGTATATGTCAGAAGACAATCAAATGCACGTCTGTTTGAGCCCCTAATCTACTGCTGCATGCAGGGACAATTGTTGGGGTCAAGAAGGCTTTGTGTTTTGACTATATAATTTAAGCAAGATACAAAAACAGAACGTAAAGGGAACCTTGCAATCTAATGCTCAATGGACATAAACACTTCTACAGTCTACTTAGCCAATCAGCTTGCAGCCCTTTCTGCGTTGTGGCCAATCAGAGGCAGGCCCCAGAGGTCACCTGGCTCAACGGGCTAATCCTAAATTTGGCGTGTAGATTAGCGTTCTCAGCTCCGCCGCCACTCACACCCAAGCCTGTTAAATCCCGAGGTAAACTCAGGAGCAGCCATAAGCGAGTAGTGTAGCCATGCAGAGTGGATTTAGCAAAATGGGATAATATTTGTTAGCGACTTGCCAAAGGTGATTAGGGGAAGGGATAAACACAAATGGGAGTGATTAGCTCTTTTCAGCCACTCTAGTGAAAGGCTTGATGTAGAGGATGTGTGGGTAAATCTAGAACCAGTTAACAGGGAACGTTCTCTTAAAGTTCTCTCAGAGTTGACAAAAATGTTCTTGCGGTAATGTTAGTAGAACTTTTTTAACGTTAAATATCATTTATATTAAAAACGTTATTCTTAAATTCTTAGAACCAAACAATATTGTTTATACAACCTAAAAGCTGGACGTTTAGAACGTTCCTAGCACATTTAACGTTTTTAACGTTTTTGTTACCTTAAGGAAATGTTTATACAAACTACATTGATAGCTGGGTAATGGCTGAGGATGAGAGTTTCTGTTAGACAGGAAGAGAGACAGATGTCTGCTATACATGCTATTATACTGAAAGATTGCGTTCAAAATGTGCAACGACAGGTCGAGCGGTCACTGCAGGTGGCAGTGTTAACCTTTTATGGGACAGGCTGGAAGTGAGAGAGGGAAATCAGGAGAGAGAGAGACAAAGAAAGCTTTAATCCTGTCTGGATCTCATTACTAGCCGCAGCCCCGCGGGGAGAAATAAATTCAAGTAATGAAAAGCAACATTAATAAAAACAAAGATTATCTGCGCCATCGCACTTATCATAACACAAGTGATGGAGATTTGCCGGGTTTGCGGGCAGAAACAAACAACCATCAGCTTCAGTATCTGAGAACTCTGTAGACAGAATGAGAGAAGGTCTTGCTGTTTCTCTTGTGGCGATGTGTGTACGGGTGGAGGAGGGGACAGAGAGCTGCTATCCCAGCTAAGTTCATGCCCGAGTCAAACTTGGGCCAGGGGGGGCGGTCACACGCTAGAGTGTAGATCATGACTGGGGAATCTGAGGGAAAGGGAGGCAGGTTACAAGAAGGCGAGGAGCTTTAAAGAAGATAAGAAAGCATGTTGGGGTGTTTGGTTATTTCTGACCCTTGCAGACTCCAAAGTAACCTCAAGGGTCATGACTTGAGGAATGCTGGGAGGGGAAAATCAACTGGCAGCACGGAGACCTTATGCTACCTCAAGACATGTCAGCTGTTCCAGAGTGTTCCCCACATACCGAGAAACCATAGGATCACAGTATCAAAGCCTTGTGTAACATCAGGGCATGTTTGTGACACAAGTTATTAATCAAAACAACACATTTTGACATCAACTCGGAGGGGAAAAAGTATTGTAATATGAATAAACTATCTATTCCAGACATGCTAACCAGGCCTGACTGATCAACTTTGAACCACCTGTATTTGATTAAAACTTTATTTAAACTAACTTTCTTCCCCCCAGACATATTAGTGTCTCACAGACCGGTTAAAGAAACTGGAGAGTTAGTTGATGAGTATGAGATACGAAGAGAGTCTATCTCACCCTTCTCTGATATTGTTCTTACCACTTTATCAAATTTCCCTTCTGACTGGACATTACGCATCACTGTCTATCTCTCACTGGGAAGCTATGGAAGTAACTTGAGTAACTGTCTATGTAATGTATGTGTGTGTGTGTGTTTCAGAGAGAGGAGCTGCAGTAGACAGCAGAGACTGCAGCAGGGTCAGCTGCAGTGCTTTGACAGAGTGTACGGACATAGACACAGAGACGACAGTGTGTGTGTGTGTGTGTGTGTGTGTGTGGAAACAGGAGAGGTTTGTTGGAATTATGTCCCTTGTGGACGAGACATTCCATTAAAACATCATCAGACAGTGCAGATTACCTATACTGATATATCACTCACATCGTCATTGTATCTAAATGTACTGTGAAACAAACCCAAAATAAACCAATACAAGTACAAAAGACATTTTAAAAATGAAACTTTTCGAAACTTAGTTTGACCTCTTTGTTTTTATATTTGATGATGGTAGCTATGTTATTCAATAATAGAAAAATTAAATTAAAATATAACATATACAAGACACCTGATTATATAAAACCATTATCATTTAATGAAGTATTCCTGGTTTAATTCTGATAATAAACTAACAGGGGAAAGTCATACGATCTCAGTCTTGTTTATGTCTTATTATTCAGAGCACATCAGGGGCTCGTTGTAAATTCTAAGAGCAGATTTTCTATGCCAATGCATATTCATATGTTTAACATACAGGCATGCATCCTTAATGCAACAGCCTCCTGCAGAATGCAATCAACTCATTAATATCGCGTGCCATGCATTTCAAAACAACCCCAGTGATTCTAATTAAGATCTGCGTCCTAAAAGAGAAATTAACATGAAGGGATTATTGTCGTTGTTATTTTTTATATTACTTTGCACGAAAACATACAGACCTAAATGTATTTGCTAGATTTCCAAGGATAAGATTTATTACATTTAAAAGATTCGGTCTAAAACGTAATCTAAAGTTAAACCGAATCTGAAAACAAAACAAAAATAATGTAAACGAAATCCAAATCATTTTAAAAGTTCTTATATAACAACAGAATAAAATAGCAACAATGTTTCAGGATAGGAAAAAGTACAATATTAACTGCTGCTATAAATATTTACAGTAAAGGATAGTTTTAAATGATCTGTTGTATCCCAGCTAACAATTTCAAATGGTAAGAATATTTCCTCAAATTTCACATAAAGTAACAAAATGTTACTTTAAACGTTCTAAAAACGTTCAAAACGTCCAGTTTATTAGACATTGTATTAATGTTGCTGCTTGGTTATAAAAATGTTATTCAACCATTTTAATTCCTGAATGTTTTTAAAACATTCCACTAACAACATACGAATAACATTTTTATAATATTAAATACACGTTGTACTGCAAGATCGGTTCCCGTTAGCTGGTGGACATCCATTAACCTACGCTCTTCTTCTCACCGACCTCGACACAAATATGCATCAAAATTCATGTCAACATAGCAATTGAGTATTTATTATAAACAGTCAGGGACATAGTTTACTTCACTCGACCATCTGAATCAACATTATAGACGACTCTTGAGTATAGTGGAGAATAGTCTGTGTATGAGGACACTATGACAAGGCAGACAAGTGAACAGAAGCCCAACTCATCACGAGATCCTGAGATTTACAATGATGTGAAACATGGTCAAGTGCCACTTGTAATTAATGGACCACATCATAAACACAAGTCTGCATTTATAACCCTTGGCCGCATTCTAAAAGTTGCTTAAAACCTTTTTAGCACACTTAAAGCTAAGATGTTAGTGTGCACCAAAAATCGCAAATGGAACAAAGCCAGCCTATAGCACACCAGCAGACAGGATGACCCCTTTGGCAGGTAGCATCCGCTGGTTTTAAAGCAGGACGGAGGTCAATGCAAGCGGCAGGAAGGGCATGGGAAATTAGCTCCGTCAGGCCCAGCCTCACCTCCATCTTTATCTCAACGTCGTGCTTGTCAGAATGTTAAATAAATAACATTAGCCAGCCAACTAGGCCAGAACTGCAAACAAGAGACAACTAATATAAATACGGACACATGGCTAGCCAAAGATGCATGGCTAATGTGCCAGGCCTGTTTATAAATTATTAATGATTTTACCCTTGTCATTTTGAACGGGGTGGGAGAGGGGGAACAAAAAAGGTGGGGTGGTACATTCCTTAAACAGATTTCCAATTTATTCCCCTGTAGTTTGTCCGTCAGCCCTCCCTCTGACAACATAATCCCAGCTAATCCGCCATGTTCACTTTCCCTTGTTGGCTCTCATGCATAAGCGCTCAGGCAAATCTTGCTACCTGTCAGTCAAGAGCTTGCAAAGAGACAAACACAGTTAGGGAGGCTGCAGGTCGTTGTCTATCGAAACACACGTGTCCATATGCACAAACACTCTTAGACACACAATAAAATATCACCCCTTCTCAGAAGCTGAGCCTGATAGATTTAACCTCTCCATCCCAGCTAACAATCTTAGGTTGCAGGAACATTTCCCTGACACTTCCATTAAGTAACAAAAACATTACAAATGTTTTTTGAATGTTCTACGAACATTTAGTTGTCCTTTTTTAGACATTGTATTAACATTTTTGGTTATAACATAATAACATTTTATTGGTTATAAGAACCACCTGTTTAATTCTGTAACACCTTTAAAACATTCCACAAACAACTTAAGAATAATGTTTTTGATATTTGATATATATATATATAGAGAGAGAGAGAGAGATTTTATAAAATGTTAGCTAATGTTCTGAGAATATTCCCTGTTAGCTGGGATCCAGGTGACTACACCTGTGCAAATTAAGTCTAGCTGTGTGCTATCAAATAAAGTAACTTCAGAACCAGTGTTGTGGGCGAGAGGGAGAGGAATGGGCACTGACAGCTCTTAATCCTCATTGGTAAGGACTGACTGTCCCTCCAGCTGCCAACTTCAATTAAGAGTTCTCCCCATTGCTGGTGCTTATTGCTCTGAATAAAGTACAAGTTCTTCACTGCATTTGACAAAACAATGCACCGTGATATTTAACATTTACTCTTTCACAGGTTCTCGCATGTTTAAGTCATATTTTACCTGCAAAATAACTTAATAAAAGTTCAGTGAATAAATGAAAGCTACTTACATAAAATCCAGTTGTGAGTTACAGCACATCACAGGTGTTTTGATTGACTGACAATCAATGAAGGTTGATGTTTCCAAAAATAAAAAATAAATAACAGCTAAAATGTATCACATCTTGCAATCTTTCAGGCAGAGTAACAATGTGAAACTTTCACCTAGAAAAGTTTTTTCAGTCCTTTTTGGAAAGTTTGTATGCGTGTGTGTGTGTGTGTGTTTTAGGGGGTGTTGGTGGTTGGTTGAAAAAAAGGACAAGTGGGTGGGAGTTACCCAATGTGTGTTCAGATGACTCTTGTCCTGATGGTATTGTTTCATTACATGAGAGATTTTGTCTCCTTTTAATGTCTTTGCATATGTGGTGACCTTTGGAAGCATTGATTTCTTCAAGAAGCTCAGAAACAGGGAAGGTAAAGAGGCCTATGCGTTCAGATGGGGGTATGAGTTTATCTGAGTCTCCTGTCTCGGGTATCTCCTCTCTGGCCTGCTGTGGGAAAAACTGGGAACAAATATGTCCTCCACTTCAGAGTTTCAGATAAAGCCGATCACTGGAGGTGGAAGACGAGCGAGTGTTGATCTGACCTGGGAGGGTTGTGGGATGGGGGGATAGAGGACCAGACACAGAGGTCTTCTGGCTTGGGTGAACATGACATACGGCAGATAAAATTAACACCCAGGCTTGTGCCATGGATTGCCCCCAATAAGTCTTCTTTAAGGCCCTGGCATCCATCCCGATAACATGACCCAAAGTGGTTCATGTTTCGAACACAGAAAGAGGTGCTTGCAGACTTGCTATTCAAAGGAGATATGCTCTTGTCTAAATTCTACCCCTATGAAGGTTTGACAGTCAAGTGTGTAGGTGTTAGGAAAGCCCTCAAGAATTAATACAGCTGATGCTGGATCTATAGAGGATATGCACAGTACCCAACAAGGGTAGTCCAAACAGTAGCTTCATATCGTAATCAAAATAACACGGATGTAATACCTGCTGACAGTAGATTAAGCTTTATTAAGTGATGGTGACGATATTTCTGAAAGGAGGCTGTTGTTAATACGTATTTCTCCGGCTTTACATTAATAGGGTAATAAAGATCAATCACTCACAGAGTAACAGAGTCATGTCACTTTAAAGCAGCTGGACATTAAGCACCAGCAGGCATTGACTGACACCCACGCACCATGCAGCGTTTCTGTGTGTGTGCACATGCGCCTAATTTGGTCATACTCTCGCGGCCATGCGAAACAAAAGCGTCAAGCCTCAAAATCAATAGAAAGATACAGAAAGAGCATCATTTTTTATTCTTAATCAAATCTACTTTTGTTTTGTTTTGTTTTTTTACAACCCATGTTAAGTTTACAAGTATTAGTTAATGATTTACATAAATACTACAATACATTACCAATCATTACAATGCATTGCACATATACAGTAGACTGAAAAATGAACATGGTCCTGAACATGGAACATGGGCCTTCATCATCCAAGATGCCACATTCATATTTAGACCCCAAGTGACTCCTAACACACAGCTGTTCTAAAACCCAAATTTGTTTGATAATCCAGCAAAGCCCGGGACTGACAGGAATAAGCATCGCTGGTCTCGCCAGTGCTCATAAAATAAATACCAGTCAGAGTGTGGTGGCAGTCCATAGTGACCTGCAGTTATATTTAGGTAAGGACATGAAAGAGACTGATCCCTTAACAAAATAACAGGCAGAGGTGCTAATCTCCAGCCCAGGAGTCAATATTGTTGATGCCTGGTGATCTACGAGCGAGAGGCTATGAGACAAGTTCCTGCCACACTTTGTTTCTCAAACGGAGACGCTTGTCGTGTCGTCAGAGGGATCTGTCACTCACTTTGAGCCTTTGATAGGATGTCCATCGGTTTCATGTTTTATGTCATGTGAAGCCTCTATGTGGTCTTGATATTTTAAAGCTGTTTTGTACTACATGCTTTTATAAAGCTTTAGATGAAGGACCGGAGCACATGACAATACAACAGGTAAAAAACAACCGTGTTGGAAATGTTGACGGAATACCATTTTCTTTCTATATATTGGAACCAATGTGTATTTCCCACATTTTGTTTGCTTATGAAGCTACAGCATTGGCATAAATGGCAACATTTGCTCAAACCAAAGTATTGTAGTTATTCAAAATTTGCTACTATGTTTACTTATATGTGATATTGTGGTATTGTCTAGAAAACAATGAATATAATATAGAAACATAATGGAGACGATTGAAATAAGCTGGTGTGTGTGGGGGGGGGGGATATCTGATCATGCATGTGTGCATGTGCATGTTCAGAACGAGAGGAGTGTTGAGAAATAACATAAGTGAGCGGTCATGTGTAGGTTCTTCATGTTGATAAAAGATACACACTGGGCCATGGAATGGTGTAGATATGTTCACACAATGGATCTCTGACTGTAATGGATGGTGCTTGGGAGAACATGGAACTGGAACAGACTCCTTCACTCCCTAGAGTACCAAGAGGTGATCAGTACATCTAAGTCAAACCTTTATCTACACAGTCATGGTCTGCCTTTGCCTTACCGTATAACAGTAACACACAGCATGGACCTGCGGTGAACTGCGGTTAACTGCTGTGAACCTTCTGTGGGCAAATGTGGAGAGTGTAGAAGACAAGCAGTAGTCAACACAGATATTCAGTTTGAAAAGAACTCTGTTAAGCAAAACCATGAAACCTTCATCTTTATTGTTACAGATTTGTTAATTGCATTGGCAGGGTTAAATAGGGCAGAGATTATATGTCTCCTGATAGTCATGTAGGTTTGGGTAAAGTGAAGCTCCAAAGTGGGCCCTGGTGTTATTGAGACATTGTGAATAAAAGTGAGAACAGCAGGACTTCATGGGGATAGCCCAAATTAAAACCAGATGCAGACAGAATCTAATACTTGTGTAAGAGAAAGTAGAGGAGGAGAAATATCATTCAAAAAGTGACTCAACAGATCTCTACTGAG